>JAQISU010000122.1:2185000-2377500 GCA_029339505.1 Unio delphinus | reverse complement strand
TGTGTGTGTGTGTGTGTGTGTGTGTTAGCATATATCACTTATATTAATTGATTGTACATTTGATCGATCCGTTTTACTGTATGCATTAAACATGCTACCATCCATTTCTGTAATAATATAACTGTACATGTGTGTGCTTCCTAATGACCAATCGACGAAATGCAAATCCAGATTCATTCATGATGTGTCTAATGTGAGGTATTTATAGTGGAAATTATTTGAGTGGTTTTCTGGCATTCGCCAAAGGAAAAATTATTTGCAGCGTCTTCTCATTACTGTAATGTTTGTAAACATCATGTTCAAGTCAGCATTAAACTAGTTCACAAAACATTTCCTACTTGTAAACTCTTTTCATGTTCAAGGACACGCATTTCGTTGGTCAGTGGCCTCTCTCTGTACTGTGTTATCTGTCATTCGCATCCGCATTACAAATTAATCCTCTTTCTTGATCAGAACATTGCATTCTTTTATTTCATATACAATTTGTTATTTTTTGTGTGGTTTAAATTCATTTTATGTACAACTAGTACAGAGGCGTAGCGATTATATTTTGCGCCCGGGGACGAACTATAAAATTGGCGCCCCAGCGATCTTGTGACCGATTTATTACCCTTGTTTACTTATTATAATGTAACGTTGCAAGCCTCATTTTGGCGCCCCTGTACCTTGGCGCCCGGGGACATATGTACCCCCCTGCCCCCCCCCCCCCCCCTAGCTACGCCTCTGAACTAGTAGTATGTGTTACTGGAGGAACGAACATGTTAATTCTATATATTGTTATAAATAAAATAGCCCGAGACAAGATTAATACGCAATGTTTCTTATGGCAGACGCTCTAATTGGCACATTAGCGCGTAAATTATTAACAGGCCAATAGCCAGTCGCTCGTTGCCAATTAATATTGCTAACCGTAACCTGTCAAGAAAGGAATTCCATGTGTTCATAACTTTTATGGACGCCAGTTTTACGACTGAAGAAGCTGTATTCAGATTTATTTGGTCGATTGATAAAACATACCAGATTCCTACGCTTTGACTCATAACCTTTGTACACTTAAAGCCGCATATTCTTATATATTCCCTGCATATTTCCGGTGTTCAGCATGTTACAAATCATATATTGGAACGCAATTACTCATAAGCTACGGAAACGGAAGAAATGGCATCTACACGCGTACCTTTCAGTCTGATGAATACATTTTGAGAGGAAAATTGAAAGGCCGTTAAATGGGCCTTCTTTGAATGCTTGATGGAATTATATTTTGTTTACGATAAGCTTGCTTGGGAAACAATATTTCATTTCAAAATAAGCAAGTTGACAGAGGGGCCCAACGTTTTTTAACATCCGTAATATGTCACATCTCTGCTAACTTTTTGACTTGATTGCGTTACATTAACTGTACATGCGCATCATCGGAAATAAGTAATGACGACGAAGACAATATTTTGTAAGTGGATATAACTGCCCTTCTAAAGTTAAAATTGAATACTTATCCACTGCAATTACCGTGCACATCAACATATTAAGCTGATTTTACTTGACTCAAATTCCTTTATATCTTCGTATATGGTTTTCATTCAGCAGGACTGTACGAAATTGTAATTCTTTTAGTACTTTGATATGCTTCATTTCCATAGAATATAACCAGACACCATTTACAACCAATTTTCAAAAAAAAAATAAACAACACGTGCTGTTCTAGATTTGTTTCTACGTAGTAACCTTGTCCTTGACCCGCTGAAGTACATAAACAGCCGCGTGCCATGCACACAATAGGGTCATGTCTGGTGTATATAGTACAAACCATTATTTGTTTATAAGTGCGGACTCTAACAAAGTAAACGGCAAACTTTGCTCTCAATTAATCGTGTGTTTCCTCGTTTCCACAAACATTTGCTAAATTATTTACAATGTGCAAAAACGTCTAGTATACGGAGACAAATTTCCTGTATTCAGCAGGCAATAAATCTTGAGTGAAAAGTATATACCTTTAGCAAGATCTGAGTGTTAAATTATAAAAGAAGTGATGTGTTTTGTTTGAAATTAGTCACGATGCTGCATCGACAACATGCGAGTTTATTCTCAATTTTTGTCCATCTTTTTGATTTTTTTTTTAAAAAAATGTCTTTGGATTTCTTAGTAAATGGTCTAAAATGCTGTGGTTTGTTTTGGGCGATTATATTAAAATGTAAAATAAATTTATATTTTAACAAAAGAAAAGACTCGTGGACGATTTTCTCAATTTTCGGTATTTGTATCATTATGTTTACAAGCTAAGAACACCTGTGGAAGATGTCTGTTTTCATCTTTCATCACATAACCTTCTGCTGCGAGCATAATAAAAAAAAGTTGCAAATAAGAACAGATTTCCGTTGCTAATGAAGCATGGTTTCAGAATAATCAAAATAAATAATCATTGTACATTTCAATACAAACGCGAGCAATGGCTGAAGCAAGTGTCTCGCACACGTTCTTTTAACTGATCGACCTAGCTTTCGTCTGCAGTTTCTGTAGTCCATTTTGTAGGCGAGAAAACAACTGTTGTAATTGTTGTTTCTTAAAATATTATATTTCAGTTTAAAAAAAATAGACACATTATAGAATGATTTTCATTGATCATGATGACTATATCTTTGTTTATTCTTCCAATAATCTTATATATAACAATGCATTTTAGTTTTTGACCTGTTCACATTTGTATTCTTGCAAGTTAACCGCATTACTCTTTTTATCCATTGCCATTGTGGTTTCGTCCAATTGTTTCTTTGAACGCTAATATGTGTTTAAATCTAATTATAAATTACATGGATTTTTACTGTTTTTTTAAAATAGTAAATTATTACACATAGATCTGAATTTTGCGATAAACACGCTGCAAAGAGTGTCTGGCATAAGTTCTAACCGTCAGATGGAAATTTTCTAACTTACTTCGGTGCTTACAAAGGTTCTATAAATATGTATACTATAAATATGTATACTATATGTCCTTTTTATGTTTGTTGTACAGATTCAAAAACACACCTTTTCATAGAAAGCGTTTGTTACGTGTTATCCGAAACGTGTTGGCTATATCATTAATTCTACGTACAACATTTTCTAAACGCCACGCCTACCCGAGTAAAATGTGAAAACATCACTAAGCCAGGTCTGGCGACTCGTTATGTTTTTTCCCCGAATCAAGCGAACAGCCAGGCTGTATAAGTTTTTGAATTTCTGATAGGGCTGGTACTGAGGTGAGTAAATCCAGTCGAAGAATTCCTTTACAATGCATTTCTGACATTCTGGTACGCAAAAGACAAATAATGTATCCCCGAGACTGGAGTTACCTTGTCTTGGATCCAGTCCTTACATTTAGTATTTTTTCTCATATGAATTTTTCATACGAATTAGTAATCGACTCGGGATAAATAAAATATTTTCAGTCAATCGAGATTCTTCTGCCACATAGCGAGAATCTGATGAATGAAAGAATTTACCTTTCCGAATGTTAATTTTTGTTCCCACAAACAATTTTCGTTGTATATCATAAAACTATTATTAATTAATTGTCAGAAAATTCGAATATCGAAATATTTTCCTAAATTTCAGGTAGTTCATGCAAATATTTTATATTTTATCTCTGAAAGTTGACAAGTTCCTTAATCTAACGTCCCCCCCCCCTCGTTGTGACCACTATTGAAACCTCTGATTCTCTTGAATTTTTTGAACACTTGACAACGAAATAAACCTCCTATTTGTGCGAATCGGTACTTCTACTAGTTTTCTCCGCATGGTAAAAAAAATATAAGTTACTGTTTTGAAGGTCACCTTTGACCAATAACTAAGATAATGCTAAAACCGAGATATGTCAAATTACAATGATTTATTTCTACTTGCCTATTTACACAGCGACGTAAACAGGAAATGAAAATTCTGCGTTAGCGAAACACTATAAAAACAAGACAAATTTATTAAGATATATCAAATTTCCGAACAAATCACTGTGCCCTTGACAGATATTAAATCCAGTGTATATTTGTTTTTACATTTGTTCCTGAGGTGTCTAATATGTGGAAGGCTAGTAAATTTATGCTCGAAAATTACCAGTAAAATTTGGTCTCGTAACAAGAGGAATACGAAAATCAAGATAGAGATTTGAGTCATCATTATTACGATTGTGGAAAGGCAGGTTGTAATGCCGCCACTGTGGTCGGTGTGTTGGGGTGGGGTGCTCCAAATATATTATTTAAATTGCTATAGAAGTCCCAAACAGGCTCGATGTTGTAGGAAGTGACATAAGTGATTGAGAGAGGTAAAGCTCCGAGCCCCAACTCAGCAATGCCGACAGTTAAATTATTGAGTACACAAAATGGTGAAATTCAAATGAATAGCAATGTAATACAATTTAATAGTCAAATGATAATTATTCTCCAATCACTCTTCTTCCTCTCGACCACGTGATAAGCTATTGCATCATTCGATTTTATAGTGTGAGATAGCATTTCCATCTACCCTTGTTTTGTACTCATCCGTATCTCTCTTATCCCGCCCATTCCTTCTCTTCTTCCAACTTCCTCCTCCTGGACTGTACCTTCTCTAATTTCTCCTCCTCGACACCTCTTCTAACTAGCCTTCGATTCACAATCGACTTCTCTACTAGTCTTTATTCTGTCTCCCTCATAGAGACTTGGGACTAAACTATAAAGTCTGTCCCCTAAAAGTTTCCTGTGGAAACACGATGATGTTAGCATATTTCCTTTATTATTATTATTATTATTATTATTATTATTATTATTATTATTATTATTATTATTATTGTTGTTGTCGTTATTATTATTATTATTATTATTGCTATTATTGCTATTATTATTATTATTATTATTATTGCTGTTCTTATTATTGTTGTTATTATTATTATATGATTGTCATTATTATTACTACAATTGTCATTGTTATTATTATTGTATTATTGTGATTATTGTTATTAATAATGATGTTGTTATTATTGTTTTTAATATTATTGTATTATAATTATGATTATGATTATTATTGATATCATTTACTATCATTTATTATTATTATTATTATTATTATTATTATTATTATTATTATTACAGACAAAAGTGACAATGGCTGACATGATGGTCACATTAAGACTCGCCATTCTTCTGACTTTCATAATTTCGTCTCATGCTTTTTCATCGCTAAGGATCCGTTCCACTGGCCCTATTTCATCACCCCTGCAGGCAAGTTCTCTCTCTCTCTCTCTCTCTCTCTCTCTCTCTCTCTCTCTCTCTCTCTCTCTCTCTCTCTCTCTCTCAGATTTTTGCTATATAGAATACAACTTACATTGGGGACAAAATATCCAAAACTTATTTATGCCACTTTTTAATACTGATGTTTGTGGTCTTCATAGACAGCATGTACACAACATGCACGAGAGGGTGAATATATATGATTCATGCTTCGTCAGTTTCACAAATGAAATGGTAACATGCTATCCCACCATATCCTTGCTGACAATAAGCCGGCCAAAACTACTTGCCAGAATTATTTTCAATGGTTTTGTTCATCGAGCAGCTATTAGTACCATTTTTTTTATATAAAAAAAACAAACAAAAAAACCCAGTCCTTGATATGACTCGGCCGGGGATCGAACCCACGACATACGAGACATACACTCTAACCTCTAGGCCACCGGAGCTGTGACTTTGGGGTGTATTTTTTTTTACATCTGTTGTAAGTATTTTATAGTAACCCTAACAGTCACAATGTACTATGTATGCATTTATTAAGGTCACACGGCTAATATTTGCGCACATTTATCTACTCACATACACTCTGAGGTCACATCATTGTGACTCCTTTGAATTTAATTTTAAGTGTTTTTCTGAAAAAAGTATTAACGTATAATGCTTATATGCTCTGACATTGTTTGTTTCTTTATTGTAGGGAGCTAATATTGGTGGTTTAGGTTCCCACTTCTCCACAGAGGAATTGCTTACTGACGTCTTTTTCCGGAGAGGGGATATTGACCACAATAGCAAACTCTCAGCATCCGAGATCGAATCTTTTTTCCTACAGTTCACCATGTATCCGCCTTACGTCTGTAGAATGTATGGGATAAAGTTCGTGGAAATCGCCGATTTTAACGGCGACTCGCAGCTAGACAGGCAAGGTACGTGACTCTTTATAAAAGCGTGTCAGTTGAAATGTCGCCAGCCTTGTCTGTAAGACCTTAAGACAGACCACTAAATCATATCTGAATCTCTTTCCGACTGATCAGAATTAGTCTTTCATAGGAAACGCTCGGTATGATATACATGTCTGTATTAATAACGATATGGAAAGCATTTGTAAAATTGTTTGGACATAGTTTCATATTCACTCTTTCATTGTAAGTAAACCATAGCCAATTAATTAATAGAAGATCATACAATTCTGACCCAGGAATAAAACAATTAAAAGTATCATATAAAGTTACACGAAAGAAAGAGATGTGTTCAACGGACACAAATGTAAAGCCACCATATGTACTGTATGGTGCAGTATTGTCTAGCGAGTTTTTGGAGAGTTTAACAAAGAGCGAAATACTAACTGCACACACACGATTTCTCCAAAATAGCATCTATATTTTACACCATAAAAGGGCATAACTTGAGGAAAATGTAACAGAATATGTCGACAGAACTATATGCGCACGTTGACCCCATGTTAATAATATCTGTTACGTATCGACACAGTAAAATGGTACGATGTTGTAGAATTTTAGTGAGTACATATCAGATAACGCTTTATTTTCCAACTATATTGAAGATGAGCCATAAGACAAGTCTCCGTTATTCATCATTCTTGCATATAAAAAAGGATGGACAATGAAGACTTTCAATTAAAAAGCACACTTTTGTGTTTTATATTTGTTTATATTTATTTGTTTGAAAATTATTTCAGAGCTTGTAAGCCTACTCTCGGAGATGACAGTGAATTCTGAAAGACGAAAGCGATAATTGTACAACAAGCAAGCACCTAATAATACGTGAACAAGACTAATGGGTGTTGCTAGGAAACGATATCCCATGGATTCAGATGAAAATTCAGTTTGCATGTCTATTTGGTGCTAACGCTTATTGCACTGCAGCACTTTTTTTTAAGAGCAAAGATAAAGATCATGTATGGGCATCATTTTTAATGTAATTATGTATGTACATTGCTTTTATCCCCAGGCCCGGCCCTAGGGCAAAGCAAACGAGGCAACTGCCTTGGGCCCCGTGCTTTCAGGAGGTCAACTCCGCGATATAATATGTTTATTTGGGGCCCATTTAACTCTTGCTGCCTTGGGCCCGCACATCCTAGGACCGGGCCTGTTTAAACCGCCCAGATCATGTTATCTTCTTATTTGAAGATAATATATACCAACTGTAATATAAAAAAGAGACAAACAGATTAAAAAGAGATTGTTGGTAGCTTCTTATGTATAAATTCAGCTTGAAGTTTTGATAATTGATTTTGCATTGTGGTTTCTCATTCTAAAGAAGACAAAGAACTTTCAAGTCTTAACATTTCATAATGACGTCATAATGAAACATAAAGACGATATCTTATGCAGTATTTAAGGTTGTTCTTCCATATGGTCTTCGTAAACACTTATACAGACAACATCACGTCACGATTTGAAACTATAAGTTAAATGTAAAATTGTCTTTGGTATAGTAAAATTATCCGATTATTAAAGGTTAACATTCAGATATTTCTCCATGTAGATCTGAATTCATGTACACATAATGGAATAACGTACTTGTTTATAGTCAAATTTGCCATAAACTATTTTCCTCTTTCCGACAAACCCATGCATTTCTTTGACTTTCTAATTTCCTATGGTCGAAATCTTGCTTATAGGAGAAACCTTCTGATAGGGTAACCTGTCTAGAAATCCACAATTATACTGGCGTCATCAAATGGAACATAACTCTTTTCAGTCAAAGTCAAGTAATGGAAAGATAAAAAAAAAACAGTCTAAAGCAATTGTAGGAACAAACATACACGCCCTCGACTCGGTACATACCAAGATATGTAACGAAATTGTGAACGATGTCATTTTGTCTCCATCAGTCGTCATAATTTAACATGTAGTGGAACGTAGTTGATAATTTAATGAGGTACAACTTCATTTAATATTTTATTATAAAACAAAGTGAAGAGATCTGAGATTATTTGGCCTTCTATACCTTTTTTTAAGTACCCGCACATGTTTACGCAGATTTCCCGTCGATGCAAGAACATTGGAATGTTCATAAGTTATCAGTTTAAATTATTCTTTGAAATGTCAATAGACGATACAATTATGTGTACTTTATGAGTTTGCTAACGATTTACTGTAGGTCTCTCAGCCCAATGGATGTAACTATTATTGTACAATATATAAACGAATACTTCTTTTACTAATGGACATTCCTCTGCATTGTGTATTCTATTATTATTATTATTATTATTATTATTATTATTATTATTATTATTATTATTATTATTATTATTATACCTTTGTACGTATCCATAAAACACATCTCGTATCTGACTTCGTCCTACTCTATATCGTTGATGCTATGTGATAATTTTCATTTCAAAATTCATCGACGTAAGACAAATTGTCGTCAATTTCTAGACAAGCCAGATAGACAAGCCAGATAGACAGCAAAGTACTGAGTAATGGATACATCCCCTGAAATGCTACACAGCTTAACTTTGTCTTTCCCCGTAATTACAGTATTAGCAGTCACTTTAACTCCAGCATTATCTATCTAGATTATGTGTTAGCACAATTTGATCGTACTTTAATCTCCTTTTATTATCCGTTTAATTTGATAATAATTGTACGCTAGACTTCCAAAGCTTTATTTAGTTGTTTAACACAACTCTTTATATAAATCGACTCCTTTGGAAAAAAAAAGCATAGGAGGATAGATTATCAGATCGTGTAGTCGTCATTGCCAAATATACTATTTGTTCCCATGTACTCTAAGTCTCGTTCAACTAACCTCTCGCGTGATTTCAAGAAATATCTACTCTGAATGATAGCACCTCTTATGTGAAAGATCGAACAGACCCACACGATACATCTGGTAGAAAGACTTAACGGAATTCCTCCCAGTCTCGTCGCCTTCAATTTATATTGATTATGAATTTATTCCTACAGTTTAACTACTGTTTTACAATCACCAGAAAACTGAAAATATTTTTACCATAGGAAGTCATTCTAGTTAATTCGTTGACATAAACAATCTCAAATAATAATTACACACTTTTCTTCTATATTTGTGTCCTTACATTCAATCAACACATTTGTTTTTCCGTGGAGAGTTTTTAAATTAATTTAATGACATTCGCGGAGACAATGACTCGGAAAAGTGCACATTCATTCTGTCAAAAGATTCGACTTAGAAATGTATTATTTCTGAAACCATTATTACAAGTGGTCTTTTTGTGTGTGCAATATTTAGTTGTTCATGTGAAAAGATACGCAAAACTGTTAATAAAGCTTTTAATGTATAATAAAACATGACGGTGTTCAATCTCACAGAATTCTTTTCATTGCCGCTACCTCCATGTTTCGGTACATTTTTAGTCCTTGACTCCTTGTCTGTCCGTTTGTCTTAGTGCAAATGTATGTATGTATGTATGTATGTATGTATGTATGTATGTATGTATGTATGTATGTATGTATGTATGTATGTATGTATGTATGTGTGTGTGTGTGTGTGTGTGTGTGTGTGTGTGTGTGTGTGTGTGTGTGTGTGTGGTAAAACGCTGCAGAAGCCCCTTGGAGAAATATTTAGAAATTATTGCCAAAACAATGAAGCAAGAAATATCGCCGAAATACAAGTAATACGTCATGTTCGATGTTGTTGCCAATAAACATACAAAACCTCGCAGAACTCGAGGAAATGCAGTCCTCGATAACTGGTCACTTGAACGTCATGTTGGGAAATATGTTAGTTAAGTCTGAAAGCCAATTGCATGATCCCGGAAAGACATTGTCTGTTTATTTGCAACAACCTGCTATACAGACACTATTATTAACACCAAAATAAGGATTGGTTGCTTGATGGACACCCTCCAATTATAATATGTCTTATTCCTCTGATTCAGATACTATCCAATATCCATGAGGAGACACAATACAACATGCCATTATGAATATTGTAAATTGCATCTTCCTGCGTTCTTTGTTAGCCTTTATGAAGGACCAAGCCTTAATTGCGATACATGGGTAAAATCTCGTAATCATCTTTAACGAACACAAAAATCTGTTCGTGAGTATTATCGCACGCGCTGGTGAAGACAAACCTACTCAGCAAGTGTAGAACGTATTGTTGGAGAAAAGCCCGACCATGTTAGTGATATAGAAATCAATGAAATAATATCCAGGATTAAGGCGGTTTCAGTTGTTCTAATCTAGGAAAATACAAACTTTATTTAACAAATTTTCAATTAGACAATGAAAATCCAAAATCTTCCAGCATTCTGACTGAATCACCTCAATAAACTCGAGAAGAGATACAAAGATGTATATCAAAGGCATGTATACTTACATTTTAATCACTTGTCATATATGAGCTTCGAAAAACTGTAAGCAACCTCGCACAATGGCAGCATAGATGTTTATAAAAATGAATACCCGGGCTAAGCGGGTCGCAATAGCATAGGTGGATTATGATGAGGAAATATACTGTCGCAGTCGCATTCGTATAATTGCCACTGAGGTTGCCGTGCAAACACAACATATAAATTCTAGAGTTTGAGTTACATAAACGCCTTCAAGAAACTTCTGTCATGTATGGATCCCTCAATTATATCAACATTACAGCGCGCTGGCACATCGGTGGTTAGAAAGGAGATTGTTCATCATGCGCATTTGATTATGCAGCTTAACCGCGACAATAATGATTTGATTTAAATCACAAATCCGTGGATTCATTTTGATTTATATGTAATCTTAAATCGTAAAGATACCGATACCGTTCAAAAGTATATTCTCAAGATTTAGCTAGTAATCTTTATACGTTTGAGTGTTTCTGTGTGTGTGTGCGTGATTTTGAATTTTGGGATATCACGTCCTACACATATACATTGATGTCTCATCCAGTTACATTATCATGATACCAGGCCAGCCAGTCCTAAAACTAACCCCTTAATGCAGAGCGCCTAGCAAAGCCTTTAGTACCATTTGTATGATACCGCTCCCGTGGCTTAGTGGTTAAAGCGTCCCCCATGGAAGCGGAAGGTCGTGGGTTTGATGCCCGGTTGAGTCATACCAAAGACTTACAAAAATGGTACTTACAGCTGCCTCGCTTGGCGCTCAGCATTAAGAGATTAGTGTTAGGACTGGTCGGCCTGGTGTCAGGATAATGTGACTGGGTAGGACATCATGTTACATGTCTGGGGCATGATGCCACAGTGCTAGACATCACTATAAACTGCCTCAATGCAAACATCATAGCGATATGACTGATTTTTTTTAAAGCTACGTTGAAAATCCTATTCACACACACACACACACACACACACACACACACACACACACACACATACACACACACACACACATACACACCATTTCGTATGTGTCATTTGGTATGAAGCGGCCGGTGTTCGAATCCGCAACCTCCTGCATCCGCGGCTGACACACTAACACCAATGGCGTATCGGGATGGACTGACTCTTGGAAGTTCAGCTGCATATTTTTTGATCCAACTTTACCACAGGTAAAATTATATTAAAACGTCAAAGTATATTCCGCATCAGGTAGTGGTCAATGCAAAAGATGATGACACTTGATGTGTTGAATTAATGCTCTTACCTGAAAGCTAAAAACAGATCATCCTCGAAAATAATAACAGTACCTGGGGAACTTAGGTTTTTCTAACATTAAATTTCTTGTACAAGTTACTGTTTGAGCGACTCATCCATGACTCAATTTATAATATGTTTGTTTTGAAAAAAGATGGTTGCGTTAAAAACATACATACATACATACATACATACATACATACATACATACATACATACATACATACATACATACATACATACATACATACATGTCTGAAAACAGTGAATGTTTGATTTAGTAATACAATACAATGAAATTATCGTTGTTGTCAAGAAAGAAAGGGGAAATAACTTCGGATAGACACGAAAAGAAAATATAAAAGAAACACTGATACACGAATATAATGGTAACGAAAATGCAAATATCTTGGGATTAAGGTAATTCTATACATTTGTCAAATACATTTTGAACGAATTCTTGAGTTAGCTCTTCCTAACAATACTGGAAGTCTAACAGTTATAAATACTATATACATGTAACTGTCAAAATCAATTAATTTAATTAATTTAATTAATTAATCTAATGCTGCAAACAATATATAGAAGATATTTACTTTTCCTACGTTAGTACCGGAAATATTTCAGCGTGTGGTACCAAACACGTGATATTGTAATGAGGTCAATCATTGTATACCACAAGATAGCATATCTGTGAATTAACGCAGGAACAAAAAAATTTCTTTTATGATATATTAGTCCTGTTCAATAATCAAAGTGTGAAAAACTTAACTAATTATTTGGCATTACACTCCATCCGATTTTCGTAAATTATTCTCACATTGAGAGGTAGATCATACAAGCATATGTCACCAAAGAAAGCGGTAGGATTGGATTGATATAATCTATCGCAGTAAATTACATTTTCGTCATCTTGTTAACTATTTAATGTTATCTGAAATCAGTGTATGTTTCATTCTGTCAACATTTCAGTGGGTTAATCGTTGTCTAGAAAGTAAGGGGAACTAACTTCCGAGAGACACGAACGGCGTCTTGTCAGATTTCTGTATGAAAGATTATTTTTCATGTCTCATATGAAAAGCCGTTTCTATTTATTTCTTGTAAGCTCACGAAGTACTCGTTTTTATTGCTGCAGGTACAACTTTTGTAGGCACGCGCAATGAAACGTCACATGTCATGATGGGAAATGTTATATTTTCACATGTGACTATAGAGGAATGAAAAAATATGAAAATTATTTCGCCAATAAGTCTCTAAATACCACACATGAGTATGTACTGTTTTTAAAAAACATTTTCTACACTCATGAACAATTACATTATTTATCCTAGTACAGGATCTGTCTAACTAAAAACAATAAATGTCTAACTGATCCTTTGCATAAATCGTCGACAAATCAATGACGCTGATATTCTCTTAAAGTCATAAATACGAATGGTCTCGTTCAACATGACTAATGCGTGTATCTGTGACATAACGGATTTTGTTTTCATTCCAAAAATATTTCGCATTGAGTAAATTGGACTGTTTTCACACAATTACGAGATAGGAGGACATGACGTCAATCTTGCACATTATGGCCCATGCATGTTCAGTGCAAATAACAACATCAAATAATGGATATTTCATAACATTTCTAACTAAGGATAAATGAAGAAAAGTTTGCTAAACCGCCCATATGTATTATCGACAATGATAGTGATAAGAATCAGTCAAGGTCTACAGAAGTTTTAAAAATTAAAACAACCTAAATATCAGGATACACGAGATAAATCATTTATAAATGTACGGTTGAGATAACGAACATTCCCGTGTTCTATTTTTTTATTCCATGGCTAGGTCGTCCTTCTAGTTTAACTAGCACGTATTACACATATGTGTGTTCCAACTGCGATATTGAGTAGTGACGAGAAAATTTGGACACTTGAAAATTGATCACTTGTATAGTCCCATCCAGTATATGTACAAAAAAACAAACGAAACCACGAAATTAGTAATAGACAAAAATATATTCATGTGAGAAAAACAATCTATATTACAATGAGATAGAAAGATGATGTAGATAATCTTGTTTAAAACAAGAAACAAAAAAGAAACAAACAAACAAAATTAAACAATAAACAACCATAAATATAAGCACTGTCTTACCTAAACGTGAAGAAAACGAAATGTTGATGACTTTGACAGTTACGAAAAATTTGAGTGTGATCACATAAGCAGCCGAAAATAATTTGCTGCATTCACGTTATCTTGGCACATTATGCAACATTCCAACAAACGACAAACAAAAAAAAAACCAGAAAAAAAAATGAAAGAGAAATAAATAAACCTGGCGTGGGGATAATACTATACGAGAGGGACTTTTAAGATCTTGGGGAAAAAAGAGAGAACTGATCATATCAAATCGGGAAGAAAATTAATCATATAGCAAATGAGTTAGACACACTCTCTCGTGTGATACCATGTATATTTTTAGATCGGAGGGGGAGATGAAGGCTATTTACATAGATACCTCGTTCACTGAATTACCCTCCATATTGTTTTTAACAATGCCCTTTTCGTCACCTTACTCCACACTACCATTCATTTGGTATGTATCCCACCCGAGCATTATCGTCTGACTAACATTACGAGTCTGCCTTTCCGAAGATATACTGTCAACACGTATGATGGCATCGCCTTTGGAAGTTATTTCTTTATTCATCAAAGCTAGACATTGAGACGTAAACTTGGATTTAAAAATAAAAACAAAAAACCGAATTGATTTTTAATATATTTTTTGGATTAACACGACCTTGAAAGCACGGTTCACATGGGTACAATATAATCAGCAGTGTGCTGACGTGCCTTTAAAACTTAATACTTTTTTATACATCAGAACAGTATAAGTTCAACAGAAGTTATTTTTCCAGATTATTAAATGACAGATAGGATATGTCCTAAAATTACACTAGATTAATATGTACTATGTAGTCATGAGACTTTACTTAGCATTTGGAGTAACAATATATGACCCCATATTGAATTATTACTTGCAAATGCAGCCTTGTTAATTGGTCAGAACATTTCTGAGTAGGAGCTGGAGTCGAGCAAAGACTTTCTTGCGCATCCCTATACTAATGAAAAGTGTTTGCTTAGAATCAGAATTATACATTTCCTATCATATATATATATATATATATATATATATATATATATATATATATATATATATATATATATATATATGTGTGTGTGTGTGTGTGTGTGTGCGTGCGTGCGTGCGTGCGTGTGTGTATATTAGATAGATAGATAGATAGATAGATAGATAGATAGATAGATAGATAGATAGATAGATAGATAGATAGATAGATAGATAGATAGATTGTGTGTGGGTATAATATTAAAATTAAGAAACACGCACACGTTGTTGAACAAGAAATGCAATTATGTATTTTCATGTGTATCTCCAATATTATTTAATAACTATATGATTCGTGAGGCAGAGAGAGAGAGAGAGAGAGAGAGAGAGAGAGAGAGAGAGAGAGAGAGAGAGAGAGAGAGAAATGTAAAACAAATTGCTTGTGCATTCCACACAACCATTTATATCGTAAATATTTGCAAATTTAGTGCGTCTTTTAGATTTATGTCGTTACTACAACTACTATGAACACAACAATAGAGCTACGACTAGTGCTGCTGGTACTACTACTCCTGCTACAACAAATTTTGTTAGTACTGTTGCCACTGCTACTTCTACAACTACCACCAATACTATAAGCAATTTATGGGGCTATGCTAAATGTAGCAGTTTATAAAACTATTTCTTTTCTCGTAGTGGTAGAAAATTGAGATCCATTTTATACACAAACAAACAAGCACAGCATGAATAACGAGAAAAACGTACGGTTCAACATTTTTCAGTAAAGGATTTAGGTACAGTATAAAGAACGAGAGAGAGAGAGAGAGAGAGAGAGAGAGAGAGAGAGAGAGAGAGAGAGAGAGAGAGAGAGAGAGAGAGACAGAGAGAGAGAGACAGAGTTTTGACAATGGGTTTACTAACAGCACCATGACTCCCGACTTCTAGTCATATTTCGCCGAGCAAACCCTTTCATCTTCTGAAAAAGACCTTTGATAATGGAATGAAAAGACTATGATAAATAGATGTATTTTTAAGTGTACAGATTTCAATTGATAATATTGATCGATTATTGCTGGGACTATGTATGCGAAGCTAGATCACTTGCGTTAACGACGGTGAGTCTAAATTTTAGTTTCTATCGCCTATACTCATTTAATGGCCTTTCAAATATTTTCATGGACGGAACTATCAAATCATGTACATAAATGTTTCAGTATTTCAGTTAAAGAAGGGCAATATTTTCATGGGACATGTTTATTATCATAAAAGATTTCATGTTGTTTCTAACAGTAAGTCGCTTTTAGGTGAGATAGAGTTCTACTCAACAAAGATTCCGTAAAAAATATAAGACTTGACATAGCGTGTATTCTAACCTTAAAAAACTTTATGTTTTTGCTGCCACCTGCCCATTCTGGATGTTAAACAGTTTTCCTTTTGTCTATTCCATGTGTTAGTCGTCACTTGTGTCTTGTTTTTCTTTTGTAACAGAAAAACAGGTACACTGGGTAAATATTTTCCTCAGTTAAAGAGAAAGCTTAGTTGTGGAGTTCTAGCTTGTTTGTACAGCATAATTCCAAACGTTAATTTAGGTTACTTTGAATTCCTCTGGATTATATTCATTCAGTAAAGTTATCCTTTAAGCGAAGGAGTTGCTGTTGAGTATAGGTAAATAAGCATAATGTTTTCATTAACTTTCATTTTTTTATCACTTTCTTTTCTCTCTGCCAATTATATTTTTCAAATTCATCCATCTATCCAGCTTTGCAACATTCAATCTTGTTTCTTTCTTCGCTTTTTTCTGATCAGTTTAAAGACAAACATGTGTCAATTTTTATATTTTAACAGTATTTGATTGAATAGGGAAGAAACTTAAGATTAATTATGAAATTATGGCTTAACAATTTTATGTTAATGCATATGTTTGTAACTGAATATAAATGTATAGCTTTGTAAGTTTTTATCAATGTATATCTTTGTAAGTGTATATCAATGTATATCTTTGTAAGTGTATATCAATGTATATCTTTGTAAGTGTATATTAATATATATCTTTGTAAGTGTATATCAATACATATCTTTGTAAGTGTATATCAATGTATATCTTTGTAAGTGTATATTAATATATATCTTTGTATGCCAATGTATATCTAGGCATATATTCGTAGTTGTATGTTAATGCATGTATATACACATTCTTTAATATTAGTTTGCCTAGTCACCTAAACACAGCGTACATATTGATCGATAACTTATGTTCGAAAATCAACCAGTAAATGGACATAGGAAATAATCTTAACAATGAAAGAAAACGTGGTATCTAATTGATAATACCTGTTCTTGCAGTCAACTATTATGAATGCTTTAATGCGTACACAGTGAAAATAAATCTCCAATACAATATTTACTTGGGAGGTTGGGGTCGGAGTTATTTCATAAAAAGATATTTAAGTGCAGCTAGAGTTGTAAAGTGTAATTAATTATACCGCTAACATAAAGGTAGAAGTAGAGCATATTTGTATAAAGTTATTAAGCATTTTAGTCGGGTTTAAATGCAGTATGATTTGCAGAGTAGTACAGTACTATGCCCCATCACCCCCTTCAACAGCTCCCAAACCCCGGTAAGCATGGACCATTCATGGAAAGATAGGAACTTCTTATTATATATACATACATACATATACACACACATACATACACACACACACACACACACACACACACACACATATATATATATATATATATATATATATATATATATATATATATATATATATATATATATATATATATATATATATATATCGATCCACATCGATCCACACCGATGTGTAGTTAGTGACCTCTGGTGGCGAATGAGAATAGTCTAAGCGAGAAAAAAGGACAGACAATTCCTTCCTAAGACAATCTAAATAAAACATCGGAAAACTGTTGTTTTTGGTGTTAATGATGTTGTGAGACTTACCTTCTGTCGTCCGGCCCACTGTCAAGAACTATGTAACCTGCTAAATGGTCTAGTGAAAACGAATTATCACATTCGTTTGTATTAGGTACGTACTATGTAAAGGTTTGGCTTCCGCCGCTAGGGTCAATGAGAAATGTCAAAGGTAAAATAAAATCAATTGTAGTGACTTTTCGTATGTTTAGTGCTGTGTAATAAGTGTGCAGATTTACGATTGGCAGCTATCAGAATTGCTTTGGTCTCAATTTGTGGCATCTATTGAATGCCCTAATGCACTAATTTTTCTTTACAGAATCCACAGAAATGAGGGCACTTGCACGTATCGCTGGCATTGGCCGACTGGTCGTAGTGCTACTTAACATTATATTCCTCGTAAGTACCTTTTCAGCCATCATTTTACTCGGAATAAACTCTGGCCTTTCTTCTATTTCTTGAAGAAAGGGACAAACACTTCCCGGTATTACTGCATCAATCGGTTCAGTATTTTGGTTCTTTCGCCGCACATTTTTCCACAAACAGAAACCGCAATCTCGTCGACCACATCGGTTTTTTCTATGATTGGATTGATTGTATGGTTGATCGAGAAGTTGCGAATGAAAAAACAGTTCAATGCATGAGCAACTTCTTGGTAAATCCTTGTTTCGTAACTAGCCAAGGTGGCCCGAAAGATGCTATAGGATTTGCCAAAGCACGTCACACATTATCATAGCTTTCCTAACAATGACTTTCAGTTTGGATGCACGAAAAAAAATAAGCTGCCTCGATAATAACATGACGCCATATTTATATTGCATATGCGATCATAACTAGTTTGCATCAACATGAATTTTGCTAGAAAAGTCACGAGATGTTTCGAATTCATTTTATAATCGTCGTTATTCTAGATATGAACCAATGATAACTACAGGTATGTTCATTTGAAAAACTGGTTTACTGGCTATAGCAACTTTAACTTAAGTGATCAATGCTATCTAGAAACGGCGCTACATGTTGTGTTACAAAAACCATCACACAATTATTTTAATCATATTTATGTCCCAGCTGTATTTAACAGATTCTAGACTTTGTCAGCGATTAAATATCACGACAGGAAATGCGAATAACCAAAGTTTCATCGACAGCAATTTATGACCAAACCCTTTTGTTAACTGTAAGGTCTCAATAGCGTCTCTGACTAATTAATAAAACGCTGTTGCTATGTATATTTCATTTGTATTGTGTGCTGGCTTTTGTACATGATTATGTGCGATATATATTTAATTTGCATTGTGTGATTGACCTTTATCCATAAATGAGGATATGAGTGTATACCTACATGTTTAATGTCATGTAGGATAAGCATGTTTACTAGGCTTGAGATCTAGATACAACCTTAATTTTGGCCTTAAAATTTCCATGCAAACAATTATTTACAGTTTGATGGAAATTTACATTAAGATGACCCTCATCCTGGTCCTCAAACTGTGTCTTGGGTTTTTATTTCAGAATATTAGAATTCCATATCTTTACATCAGTCTTACAGGAATACATTTGTGTTGTGTTCAGCGAAGAAGATTTAATTAATTTGTTTAAATAATTTATTGGAATTACCAAGTGGTCATTGGTTTAATAATAATCACTATTTTGGCATTATGGCGAATTAATTCAAGGACATTTTTTGATTATATCATTGTGATATATCAAGACTGGTAGCACATCAACACCATTCCAGACTATTGGAATTTATCTTCAGAACACCAATACAGATCATCGGGAATACTTTATACTTTTCGACTTGTTAAAGAACTTTTATAATTATTTGAGACAATTCACAATAATGTAAGCTCCTATTACATTTTCAGTTTTATTGTAGGTAAATAAACTATATGATAAATGTTATAAAATGTGTTTGTTTCCCTCTTCTATTATGTTTTGTTTAAGACCATATTCATCATAATCATCATCATCGTCGTCGTTGTCATCGTCGTCAGTCTCTTGACCTAGTGTGGTCGTTGAGGCATTGTGCTGCTGAACATCTGACCAGTTCCATCCACTCATCTCAATCATGTGCCAATACCTATGTCTCCACAAAATGTTTCGTGGTCCATTATTTGATGTTGTCAGTCCGCTTTTATCTCTGTCTACCTCTCCTTCTGGCACCCTGGACACTGCCCTGCAGTACCATGGTGGATAGACTGTTGGCTATAGTGACATGGCCATACCATATCAGCTTTCTCTTTTTGAGAGTGGTGAGGATGTGTGCATAATGGCTTACTTTGTGCCTGATGGTGTTACGCACTTCTTCATTTGTGATCTGGTCCATGTATCAGATGCCAAGGATGGTTCTGTAGCATTTTATTTCAAGTGCCTGGGTTATTCGTTGTAATTCTGCTGTCATGGTCCAGGTCTCACATGAATACAGAAATATTGAGATGAATAGTGCTCTCAGACAGTTTTCTCAGAAAGATTAAGATGAATAGTTTTCAGATAGATATTCTAGTATCTCCAGATGGATCTTAGCTTTGACATAGCTGCCGTTGTTTGTGCTTTTCGTGACTTAAGTTCTGCTCTTGATCTCTTTTCGGTGATTTTGGAACCAATATATTTGAACCGACTTACTGCTTTCAGTTCCTGTTCTCTGATTTTAATCTTGGTTGAGATTTTTTTGGCCATTATTTGTCATCAGCTTTGTTTTCTAAGCGCTTATCTTCATTTCAAATCTGGACGATGTTTCATCCAGATTCTTCACTAAGGTGGCAAGCTCGTCTTCACTGCCTGCCAGACCATCAATGTCGTCTGCAAAATCTATGAACACAAGATATATGTCTTGTTAATGTTGCGAGTCCTTTTCACACGGAACCCTAAGATTGAATATTTGTTTTGATGTGCTTCTTCCACTCCGGAAATCTGCCTGTTCTTCAGCGATTATTTCTTCTGCTTGTGGGTTCAGTCTGTTCAAAATGATCTTCAGCATCACCTTACTAGCATGGCTGACCAAACTAATAGTTCTGTAATTTTGACAGATCTGGAGATTACCTTTTTGGGGGAGTGTGATAATCAATGACTGGGTCTACTGTCTTGGTTATTCGATTGTCTGTCAGATCTAGTTGCAGATTTTTGTTAATAGCTATATCATTGATTCCCCACCATTCTTGATAAGTTTAGCTGTGATGTTGACTGCTCCAGCTGTCTTCTCATTCTTCAGTGCTCTTGTTGCTGACTCCACCTCTTCTTTGAGAATTGGGAAATCATCATCATTTGTGGTGTTTCGAACTTTAAGCACCTCTGGGTCTACTGTAGAGGGATGGCTGTATAGTTCTTTACAATACTCAGTCCATCTTTCTGCAATGTCACTTGCTTCTGCGAGGCATTTTCCATATTCGTCTTTAAGATCATATTCTCGTAAAAAATGAAATGTTGAATTTGGGTTAAAAATTATTGTCTTTTAGTAATCATTTAGATATGGAATATATACTTTATATGGAATATGGGTGACCTTTTGTCATCAAGATTTCACCATTTTTAATTACCTCAGACTTCAAAGAACTTCTTTATTATTATGCTGGTCAGAAGGGTCGTTTTATGTAGTTCTTTTTTCACCTAAGCTGCTTCTTAATTTGCGGTTAATACTCCCATGCTCCCACCTTAATTAGTACGATTTATGTCCCAGTCATCATTATAATTCTAAGTTCTTTGGCCAGAGCATTTAAATCGGTTACTTTTACTTTTTCCTTCGTGTTCGACACGAGAGTTCCATGGAACAACCAAAGTCAATATGGTACGAAGAATCCATTGCTATCACAGTTAATAGCAACGAACTGGCAGGCAATAGCGTATACTCAACAGGTGTTTGTGCAGTTTGGGGCCGGTATCGTGTTTGACTCAAACAAACCACTGGATTCAGTGGTGTGCTTGAAATTTGCTATTACGACGACACCATGCACTGACTGTTCCACCATTTCAACATTAACTATACTAATCATAACACTCTCGATCCTCAACTTGTCCAACAATATCATATAATGCATCATGTGAATGCTGAAATCCCATATGACTTTATTCAAATTGGAGAGACGTCTTGCTTTCACCTTGTTGATCGTGATACCATAAGCACTTGGTCTTGTGCTTCCATAGTATATTATATTATGTTGTGGTGTGTTGTGTTATGAATGTCATGTCATGTCATGTCATGTCATGTCATGTCATGTCATGTCATGTCATGTCATATCATATCATATCATATCATATCATATCATATCATATCATATCATATCATATCATATCATATCATATCATATCATATTGTCATGTCATGTGTCATGTCATGTGTCATGTCATGTCATGTCATGTCATATCATATCATATCATATCATATCATATCATATCATATCATATCATATCATATCATATCATATCATATCATATCATATCATATCATATCATATCATATTATATTATATTATATTATATTATATTATATTATATTATATTATATTATATTATTAACAGGCAGCAGGGTTCGGATTCTTCATCACTGGAGTAGTGATTCGATTTGGATCGGGATCGTACAAAACCGAACTTAAACCGATAGAGGACAGTATTGAGACATCACTCATGAAAGCGGGATTCGGTTCAAAAGATATCAACGTTGACCTCGGACCCATACTACAGCCAGTGGCTCTGATTTTAATCGGATTCGGAGCATTAATAATTGTAATGTGCTTTCTCGGGTGCTGTGGATCGTGCCATAAGATTCACACCTTGCTAATTGTGGTAGGAACCATTGTAGCCACTTTTACCACCACCAGACCATCATTACACCATCATTGCAACCACCAAAACATCAGACACAATCAAACATAAAGATAAATTTAGGAAGACAAATAAAACTACCACCACTGCCACGCTCTCTTCCATGTTTCATGTTGTGTGCGTTTGTGTACTAACCATCTCATTAGTATAATGTCGTAAGATTCAAAGAAATAAGACCACTGCTTCATTTTAACAATAAGGACAACAGTTATGACTACTAACAACGAAGTAGTTGACAACTTTGATCTATATTTTCACATAAGGAAATTAGGTGATTTTCTCTCTCATTAAACTAGTGTTTCCTGGGCCTAAATTATATGATCTGGGAGAATGATACGAAATGAACTTCAAACAATTTTATCCTACTTCAGGCCTTTTTACCGCCTGGCAAAAGGACCAAAATGTTAATAGCAATTTTAGAATAATGTAATTATGACTTTTTTTTAAATATTAGAAGATTTAAAATCGAGAGCTTACATTGTATTTTAAAGACAAATATAAATGAATAAATTCTGACAAATTATGTCACTTCGAACAGAAAAAATAAGTTGCATCGTGTCAGAGCCATTTAAAGGTTTGAATTTTGGATTTTCCAAATTAAGGAAAAATATAAGAGCTCGTGCTCACAACATTGCGGAATACAGACCTTTGACAAAAACTAATTTAGCTGAGAGATTTACGTAAATATGTATCTAGACATTGGACAATTTGTGGCTTACCACTCAAAGGTACCTCGCCCCAAGGTCAAAGTCACAGACAGTTTCAAAGGTCAACAATGGGATTGTGGGATTTTAATGAAACTTAGCACACACGTGTGTCATGTACCGAGCTCTGGTAAGTCTATACAAGATTAAATTAGAGATGCAGCTCAAAAGTCAAATTCGGATATTCGTGTTTGCTCTTCTTTTTCTTGTTGCAATTATATCTCGGCCAGAACAACCAATTGCATGACAAATTCCCTTGATTGAACAATAAGATTTTTCAATTAAATACCTTTGGGTAGGAGCATTCGTGTGCAATAGACAAGTTTCCAGTTATGTTTTGAACATAATTTGCTGGTTTTGACAAAAATAAAAGTGATTTTTAATTTTTATTTCCAAATATAGATCTTTCTTATAACAATAGGTCGGACGTATGAACCTTCGAGAAAAATGAAGCTTCGGAAGATCGAACAGTTACTATCAGTGTTCGTTTACGTTTTGATCAGCACAGTTTGATTAAATATTGAAAATAATGTATACGGTGACGGTTGACCTAAATCATACCTAGTTCACATAGCCTTAATAGTTTTCTTCTCAATATGTACCGCCAGCCATCATTGGGGTCAAGATTTGTAAAGTATTGTTAACAGGAAGGGTTCTTATCACGGCAGTGGCCAGTATTGATGAATAGGTCAGCACATTCACACAAAGGCCGAACAAATAAATTGTGTATACCGTTCGCAGGGACCTTTGAATGAGGGTAACTTTAGTTTTATAACTCACGTGGGTAATTTAACAAAACTCATCCGTCATCCATTGGTTGGTAGTAAAGACATAAATTATGACATCTTGTTAAAATCAATACAACTCCGGACATCTTCAACTTTTATTAAGTGTATTGATGATTGTACTTTATAATACTTTATGCAAAAATGTGTATAATCTATTTGACATTGTAGAGGGTTGTGTGAAGTCAAACGCCTCTTTAGAAATGTCGGTGAAAGGCTCAATCGAATCCTTGATTCAGTTGGGCGATAACGTCAAAAACACTACCGCGCACCTGTTCGAGTTTCGAAGAAACAATATAAATGCACCGCGTGTAGCACTGATAGCAATACTATCATCCAACTAGCCACGTGTAATAGGAAATAGGAAGGACGCCACCAATAAGGCCTCAGTCACCTCCCATCTTTCCTGCAACAGACACACAATGAAACCTGCCTTAGTGCTAAACGGCACTTCAACACAATAGTCAAATGTTTATTAGGTCAACAGTTACAAGTTATGTTTTCTTAATCCCATTAAAGGATTCGACCTCTGTGCAACGGTCACATGTCCAAAACGGAGACATTTTGAGTGTCGTTCAAAGACAGCGTTCATCATGTTAGCAATCTCCAACGTCAGCACCAACCTTGGACAGTGCGAAATGCACAATATTCAATCAACATCTTAACATACAGAATTCCCGAAATGTGGAGACTAGATTGGAGTTGCTATTGCTTCATTCAGTTTCATCATCTCGCGAGTGATTAAGATCACATTTATTCCTACAGAAATTACAGCCATTTTCAAAACTTTGAATTACAGTCAAGTCTCTTTAAAGACAACAAATCATCTTTTATGATTCTCCTTCCTCTCTGAAATTCTTGCAAAACCTTAGATCTGATATCCGCTTAATAGTCCATATAGTTAAGATTATGCAAGATTTATTCATATCATCTAGTAATGGCAATGTTAGACATGCCAGGATACATAAAGAAGCCAACATCACCATACAGTCAACCGTTTTCAAATCAAATATTCCAGACACTGACTTTAAATATATAAATCAGCATGTTTGTGGTATTTAGCAAAATAGTGACTGGAAACTCTACAAACTTAAGAATATAAAATTCACAATTGGAGAATGGCCTCTCCCGTATAGAACCAAAGATGAAGTGGTACTGTGCAGATCGCATATTGGGCTGGCATGCATAACACACGCACAACATGGATGGGCGAATTTCGACCACAGTGCACACCATTACAGTGCAGACAGCGTTTCAGGCAGACATGCCCGACACATACATAATATGGAAGTTTGAACTTGACCAGAATACATAACGTACCAGGGTCCACTGATGTTGAGTGTGTTGACTTCAACTGTGTAAGACAGAAGTATTTGTATGCAAACTCGACGACAAAGTTGTATAATGATGTAACAACCAGACAAATCTTGGGCTCGTGTGTGTGTGTGTGTGTGTGTGTGATTTGGATTTTCAACGTAGCTTTAACGATTGTTCAGCCATATCTCTACGATGTCTGCAATATGTCAGTTTATAGTGATGTCTAGCACTGGGGCATTGTTCCGCAGACATATATAGCATGATGTCCCACCCAGTCACATTATCCTGACACCAGGCCGACCAGTCCTAGCACTAACCTCTTAATGCTGGGCACCTAGCGAGGCAACAACAAGTACCATTTGTATAAATCCTTGTTAAGACTGGGCCAGGGTTCGAACCAGCGACCTCCCGCATACTACGCATGTGCTCTAATCACTTAGGCCACCTTAACGGTCCCTTGCACTTCAGAAGGTGTGTGGCTTGTGTACACAATTTAGGCCACATATATAAAGGATTCTTTCTTTCTTACCTTTATTATTCATTGTATATACCTATATGTTTAGTTTTTATATTTGCATTTCATGTGACAATTTACTGAGAGAGAGAGAGAGAGAGAGAGAGAGAGAGAGAGAGAGAGAGAGAGAGAGAGAGAGAGAGAGAGAGAGAGAGAGAGAGACTCCCACTAGAGGACAGGCTACAATCGTCTGCATAAACTTCACTCTGAGAGTTAGTACTTCAAAATTCTGTGAACAGTGTCTGGGCTATCTATCTTCTACAGTAGAAAACATCGAACATCTGTTATTTACCATCATCAATAGAGAAAAACTAGACACCGTGACGTCAGTATCACGATAATGAAAACGATGAAAAGGAAACGTTGTTTATGATTATAGTAAATTATATACCATGAAAAATGAATCGAAGATCTTGTATATATACACATACATACATACATACATACATACATACATACATACATACGTACGTACGTACGTACGTGCGTGCGTGCGTGCGTGCGTACGTGTGTATACACATCTTATTTATTTTAAACGTATACCTCTTCCTTCAAGTAGAAAGATTTGTTTTCTGATAAACGGTCACCGCTCAAATATTGCTATCACTTATATCTGCCAATATAAGATTTACAAATATCAGTTTGAAAAAAATGAAGAAAAAAAAAACTATGTTAAGTCTAAAGTACGTAGCGAACTACTTTTCTTGTCTAATTAGGAAAGAATATCAAGTTGACAATCTATGTAATTATTCTTCAATTTTTTTTGCAGTACGCGGTGGCTGTAATAATACTTCTGCTAGAGGAGATAACTTTGCTTATAATTTTGTTCGGAGTGCCATCAGTAGTAAGTATTACCTCCCTTAAATATTGTTGCAAAGCAATATGGCTATGCAATATACAAACTTAAGTTATTATTATTATTATTATTATTATTATTATTATTATTATTATTATTAAAAATATTTTATATTGACGGTAATTGTTGTCTTCTTTGTTGTACGACATCACATCTAATTTGAGGAAGTCTGTATATTAACATTTATTCAGAGACAATGTTAAATAAAAAGTGCTATTTTGCAAATTAAATTGTACTGTACCCTGTGATTCTATTAGTTTTAAAGATATATTTAATTAGAGCACTAATTTTAAATAGTTCATACATTTTCCCATTTTAATTCATACTGAAGAAGTTTCAAACTAAATATTCTTGCCATTTTTATACTCTTTGTAAAAGCTGAAAATGACAAAATTGTACTTCGATAAAGATTTTTTTTTATGAAAAAGAACTAATGACGTTGATATTGTATTATCCGGATACATCAATATTTCCAGCATCAATTACTCCACTACACTGAGTTATTCATTAACATGCTCACCCGCAAAATACATTGCATTTTCACAAACATACTTTACCCGGCAATACTCGACATTATGTAATGAGATACTCAGCCTGGCAATACTCGACATTATTCAGTGAGATACTCACCCCGGCAATACTCGTCATTATTCAATGAGATACTCAGCCCGGCATTATTCAATGACATTCTCAATCCAGCAATATTCGGTATTATGCGATGACATGCTCGATTTCGCAATATTCGGTATTATTCGATGACATGCTCGATTTCGCAATATTCGGTATTATTCGATGACATGCTCGATTTCGCATTATTCGGTATTATTCGATGACATGCTCGATTTCGCAATATTCGGTATTATTCGATGACATGCTCGATTTCGCAATATTCGGTATTATTCGATGACATGCTCGATTTCGCATTATTCGGTATTATTCGATGACATGCTCGATTTCGCAATATTCGGTATTATTCAGCAGCATAATCAATCTTGCAGTACTTGGCAATATTTTTCTACTAAAAACTGAGAAATACAAAAATAATACTCCCGAAAATATTTCCATAAAGTATGAGTAAACACTTTAAATATGTAGTACTAGTCATTATTCAAAAATATGATCTGTCCTTAGGTACTTGGATTTATTTTGTTTTTAAAAATGTGCCGCTTTTTTCATAATTTTTTACTAACATTCTCTGTCTCGCTATACTAGTACTTACGCAGTGACAAGCTAATCGGTCAATGTCAGATCTTCATGCATTACGTTGAAGATGTGAATTTAACCATAGCCCCACTATGCAATAACGTTCCTTGCTAAAACCGTCAAGACTACACAATCGAAAAATCAGAGAAACTAAATGGATCCGTGGCACCTGATGCTTTCAATGTACCTCCGTGCATGTGTTTATATTGTAATATTTCAAAATTTGTTTAATATTTGTATAGATCCAAAATCCTTTGAGGACCATCCTGAAAGCGGACGTTCGGTCTGGTTACAAAGGGCTTAATGGCACGGATAACTTATCCATGGCATGGAACGTTGTGATGCAAAAGGTCTCTCTCTCTCTCTCTCTCTCTCTCTCTCTCTCTCTCTCTCTCTCTCTCTCTCTCTCTCTCTCTCTCTCTCTCTCACACACACACACACACACACACACACTTTCACACAAAATATCCCGCCCTTTAATAGCTTGATATTTCTTTTAGCTTTGATTTGGAGAAACATGAACTAATTACATCCATTATAACAAGTTTTTTTTATATCTGGCGATATGTCCTGGTTTAAATTGTTTAGCCACACTCTGCGAAATTAACAATTAAATGGTAATTTATTAGCCTGTATGCAAAGTGAGCTTTTAGCTCGTTCAGGCTTTGGTCAGCATAGTTTGACTGAATACTAGAAAGAATGAATACAATGACAGTTGACCTAAATCAAGCCTCGTTTTGATAATCTTCGGAGCTTTTACCTATATGCTGCACTGCATAGACTCCAGTCACAAGTTTTTGGTTTTCAGGAGGGAAGGGTAATGACTCCATCGTCATGCCGATCTCATTCTTGTCTCCAACTAACCAAAATACTTTTTTTCGAATGAATTTTCATTGTAACACAAGTTAATGTCGAAAGCATTTTGACTAACAGGGAAAACATAGAATTATTAGTTATTTTTGTTTTGGTATTAATCTAGAAGTCGTTGATGAAATAGCCTCATAGTCTAATACCATCTTCAAACTATTAACAACCTTCCGTGCACTTCATTTAACTGCTCATAAGTTAATTTGTTCATGTATGCATACTTACACACGAGCGCGAGCGCTCACACACAAACATACACACGCACGCACATCAGTGGTTCCAGAAGACCATCGGATCCGGCGGTTGGGATAGAAAAAGATGGCATTACTCAAAGTGTGGCAAAAATAGTGCGTCGTCGGCATGAGTTGTTTTCATCAGATATGTGGACACAAATACGTTGGTGGCAATGATTTTTGCTATGTAGTGATATCGCTTTACTTGATTGATTACCAAAGTTTCCAACACTTTAATCTGGCGGTTAACACTTTTCTATTACAGAATAGCCATTGGTACCTGTTGCATATAAGTTCATTCAATGTACATCCTAAACTTATGTATTTACAGAGCAAGTGTTGTGGAATCGATAGTTACAATGACTTCACAGGAGCCACGGGTTGGGTGGTAAACTACAGTTATGTCGGCAGCGGTTACATATTGAAAACTCCACTGGCATGCTGCAGGACACTTCCTTCCGGCACTGATTTTTCGTGCGCCGACAACAAGACTGCCACGGATACCAACAACTATATGAATACGGTATTTTCTTTTCAGTTTGCGTTTCCTGAAAGATTTGTAAATATGCTTAAGTCACGTCAAGTCAGAAATTATATTCAGTGCTGCAAAATATATAAATATTGGAATTACGTTTAATCTTTGCAATAATTTCTTATTCGCTCATTTTGAACGTAATTTTTGTACGTTTGCATTAGATGGGGAAAAATCGATAGTAAGAAATATAGAGAGGATAAGAAATGAAGGATAATGAAATGGAAGGATGGTGGGTGGGAGGGAGGGAAGATGAGATGGAGGGAACGAAATTAACGAAATATATGGAAGCGTGTATGCATTAGTTGATTATTGTATAACACAAATGATCTATTGACTAGGCTTCTATTACGTGCAACATAGTCACTTCTATAAAAGCTACTGTTTTCTTGGACAAAATTGCAGACGAAAGTCAGGTGAAATTCGAACAAAAAACAAAATGAGATAGAAAGATGTGTCTGTGTAGCTTCGTTTTTACAAATTTTACCCAAGAGCCTTTTCAGGCAATAGAGATTAAGAATGGATTTTACCAGACCCTCATATAGTAAAGATCTCAGGAATTCACGTGAGAGGTCATGTTAATCCAGATCATCTAGCTATATGTATCCAAGTCATAAGTTAAGGAGCTCTGACACAGCAATATTTACATTATTAGCTACGTATCTCTTACTTAATGAAATTTGTCAGCGGTCGACTAAGATTATTTGTCAGCGGTCGACTAAAATTATTTGTCAGCGGTCGACTAAGATTAGTTGTTAGCAGTCGACTAAGATTATTTGTCAGCGGTCGACTAATGAAATTTGTCAGCGGTCGACTAAGATGTTAATATGTGCTTTTTCGCCAGTTGTCGATAGGTCAGTTTAGGAATTAATAAACATGCCCTTTAAAAGTGAAATTTCAGCCGGTCCTCTTGAAAAGCCTTCACATATATGAATCGTTTATATTTTCTTTTAATGTAGGGTTGTTTTAAGGCGGTTTGGGCTATTCTCTTTGGAAACGTGGGTCTGTATGCCGGAGTGTTTGCTGCTTTAGCTATTATACAGGTATTTTTATTGCACAAATGGACATAATAATAATAATAATAATAATAATAATAATAATAATAATAATAATAATTATAATAATCATAATCATAATAATTTTGTCTTTACACGTGCATTACGGTTTTCTATTTGGTATAATGTGGCTTCAGGTACGCAAGTTGTTAAGTATATTTGATTTAATTTATATTTATTTTAAATTAATTGTCTGTTGGTCAGTTTTAAATTTTATCCTGTTATCATATAATTCTTATTTACCTGATTTGGAAACGTTTTTGGAAAATCAGTTTGACTTGACTCATTTTGTAAACACATAAGGCTGACCTAGATCCTAACCTTAATTCAAAATTAGTAACAGCCATGTAAACAAATTATTGTTTTTATTTAATTTTATTGTTGGATTCATAAGAGTGGGATCGAGGACGTAGAAATACGTGACCTTAGACTATAAAATAGATTTTACCTTGATTAAACAATCACCAGTGAAGTAAACTACATGTTATAAACTTTTTATTCTTAGAGTACAATGATTGTTTTTTGTCAGGGTCATGGTAGCAGTACATAATGTAAACATGATCACATGACCATCGTATGGGTACCATTTTTGTGTCTCAAATTACTGTATAACCTTTCTTTTAGAGAAATAATATCAGTTTGGGCTTTTAACACTTGATGACAATTTCTTCAGTTGTGACCAGTTTTCAAATTATATTTAATTTTCGTCAGATTCTTTGGATTTTAAAAGATTAATTCGTTTCTCTGGAAATGTTTGGGTTCTCATAAAGAATTCTTGGACAATTCTTAAAACTTTTATTCGGATTTCCAACATCGGAGTGCTATTCCTTAGTTTTCAAGGAACTGGAGACAACAACACGGTACTTGATGCAGAATAAACCATCGCCTTCTTCTTGGATTTTTTTCATAACTCAAATTTTAATTTATTACAACATTTTATTAATAGGACCTTTACAACTTATTTCGTGGATTATTATTGGATTAGGTTTAGATTTGATTCTTAAAACCGTAAACTCTTTTTTGTCCCCATTTTTCCCTTGTTTTTGCCGAGAAATTAGTTTTGGGTTCAATTTTACAAAGCTATTGTTTTTAATCTTTATATGTTACTATTTATTAGAGCCAAGAAACGTAACAATATCTATTTAGTTTGATGACGAATTCAGCTTCATATGCTTACTTTTGTACTTTGAAGTTTGGCTTTGTTTCTTAATTTTAAAAAAAGCTAAATGTCGTCCATTTTATGTAACTAAACCGGATATTCGTTTAAACGCCAACGTTTTACATGCAGACCTATCAAAAACAGAATGCCAGTAATTTATTTTCTTATTCTGTTTCTTGTCAATCAAATTACACCGCACTCTATGTGAGGTAATTTCGAGCAAAACGATTTATAAATACAGAAGCAATACATTTAGTCCCCGTTTGTCTGTTGTCGACATTTTAAAATGAATTAAATCAGAGAAATTAAAAGTAACTGTATGAGTGGTCACATTTTACCTCCTCAATAATCCTCATCATCACCGCTTTAGTCGTCCTCTTCCTAGTCACCATCACCGCCCTACCACTGCAACCATCGTTTCTTGGTCATGACCGTCGTCATCGTAATCACCATTCTTGTTTCCTTTCATTAATGTCGTATTGATGTATGACTATACTTCCAGATTGCCCTGGTTGTTTTCTCCTTCACTGTCTTTTGTTGGGAGCGCAGTAACAAAATCGATCCCGCTGTGGAAGAGACCGACAAAGTTAATGTCGCAATGGAAGAGACCAACGAAGTCGATATCACAAAGGAAAAGATCGACAAAGTCAATGTAGCGTTGAAAGAGGCCAACGAAGACGATATCTCTATGGAAAAGACCGACGAAGTCTATATCGCATCGGAAGAGACTGGTAAATTCGATATTTCATTAGAAGAGACCGACAAAGTTGATATCGCAAAGAAAAAGACCGGTAAAACAGATTTATCAATTGAAAAGATTGACAAAGTCGATATCGAATTGGAAGAGACCAACAAAGTCAATATCTCAATGGAAAAAACAGAAAAAGACGATGTAGTGTTGAAAGAGAGCAAAAAAGTCGATATCTCTATGGAAAAGACCGACGAAGTCTATATCGCAACGGAAGAGACCGGCAAAGTCGATATCTCAAAAGAAGGGACCGACAAAGTCGATATTGTTAAGGAAAAGATCGACAAAGTCGATGTAGCGTTGAAAGAGACCACGAAAGTCGATATCTCTATGGAAAAGACTGACGAAGTTGATATCGCATCGGAAGAGACCGGCAAAGTCGATATCTCAAAAGAAGAGACCGACAAAGTCAATATCGTAAGAAAAGAGGCCGGCAAAGTTGATATATCGATGGAAAAGATCGACAAAGTCGATATCGAATTGAAAGAGACCAACAAAGTCAATATCTCAATGGAAAAAACCGACAAAGACGAGGTAGCGTCGAAAGAGACCAACAAAGTTGATATGTCTATGGAAAAGACCGACGAAGTCTATATCGCAACGGAAGAGACTGGCAAAGTCGATATCTCAAAAGAAGGGACCGACAAAGTCGATATCGTTAAGGAAAAGATCGACAAAGTCGATGTAGCGTTGAAAAAGACAAACAAAGTCGATATCTCTATGGAAAATACCGACGAAGTCGATATCGCATCGGAAGAGACCGGCAAAGTCGATATCTCAAAAAAAGAGACCGACAAAGTCAATATCGCAAGAAATGAAGCCGGCAAAGTTGATATATCGATGGAAAAGATCGACAAAGTCGATATCGAATTGGAAGAGACCGACAAAGTCGATATGACAATGGGAAAGACCGACAAAGTCGATATCGCATTAAAAATACCCGAAAAAGTTGATATATCAATTAGAAAAATCGACGAAGTCGATATCGCATCAGAAGAGACCGACAAAGTCGATATCTCAAAAGAAGAGACCGACAAACCCGATATCGCAATAGAAGAGACCGACAAAGTCGACATGGCAATAAAAAAGACCGGCAAAACGGATCAACCAATTGAAAAGATCGACAAAGTCGATATCAGATTGGAAGAGACCAACAAAGTCGATATCTCAGTGGGAAAGACCGACGTAGTCGATATTGCAAAGGAAAAGATCGACAAAGTCGATATCGCATCAAAGAAAACCGACCAAGTCGATATATCAATGGGAAAGATCGACAAAGTCGATATCGCATTGGAAGAGACCGACAAAGTCGATATCGCAATAGAAGAGGCCTATGTCGAAAAGGAGCACGAAGAGCTGCAATATACTGAAAATGTCCTATTTGGATCAACACAGAAACGTATGCCCGATTTACCTTCCAATCACAGCTAGAACTGCTTTCGAGATCTACGGATTCTTTATTCAAGGCGGACGCCGCAAGCAAATGACGAGCACAACAACGTAAACAAAATACGTATTTTCATAATGTTTTCTTACTTAGAAATTAAAACAAATATTTCATTGACAGCATATCTGAAAAGAATATTACGTCAATGTTTGCATTTTACTTTCTTTTTCTTGTCTATTTTTGTCTGTATTTATATTTCCATTTTGAAATCGGAACACTGATATATGATGCATTTGGGTTTCTCCTGCATACAATGAGCTCATGTGTTAAGTAACTATATGTTTGAAACGATCATTATATATAATAGAATGGATTTTCCTTCGATCTTTAAAGCCGATCATGGAAAATGTAGGTCACACTTTCACACATTCTAAATTTAATTGACAGTTTTATTTTTTTTTAATTCCTAAGGATACTTCTTCCACACTGGTAAAAATTGCCATGGATATACTCCAAAGTGAAACATTCATACAATAACTGGGTTTTAACAGAAATCAACACCATTTTGATAGAACACTGCATAATGTTGAAAGCATTTGAACATGCCAAATTCTTCTTCTGGCAGCTTTCTCACATACCCACTTTGGCCGAGCTCGAGACTTTAACACTCGTCGAGAGGTGATTGTTATGATCGATAAAGGCGATCGCTTTCGACCAATCATCCAACCGGGGTCCCTATCTTGAAATAGCTTAGATGTTTTATATGCTGGATTGATTGCTAGATGTCTTAAGATTTTCTTGCATTCCCCTTTACGGTTGTTGCCAATGTTTTCACCAGAATTTTAGTCGAATATTTTTGTAACTGTGGGTGTGTGCCAGGGGGCCAGATATGCTATATACTATTGAAACTGTTTCGTTTTTGTGTTGTTTGCACTATTCAAAAACATCTTTAAAATAGCAATTCCCGTCATATATAAACAAGCAGTGTCACGTGACTGAAATCATACATTCTAATGTATATGTGTTCGCACTCATTTGCAGTACTTGTGCGTTTTTTGAATTGGAGCACTTTCATGTATTTAAATAAACCTGTTTCACTATGTCTTCATGCTTTTGTAAGACTTCATCAATACATCATGTCTTCATGCTTTTGTAAGTCTTCATCAATACATCATGTCTTCATGCTTTTGTAAGTCTTCATCAATACATCATGTCTTCATGCTTTTGTAAGACTTCATCAATACATCATGTCTTCATGCTTTTGTAAGTCTTCATCAATACATTCTATTTTTTATGTTCTTAAAAATGTGTCTCTTCCATTTGTACTTTTCCTGTGATAAAACCAAGGCACTATATGGAATACAAAAAATAATGAAAGGCAAAATACGACTAGCAGCAGAGAGGGCGAGCCCACCTTGTTATAGAACGTCATCAACTGAAAAATAAAGAATCCTTTGAAAATGAAAACTACAAGGTCAATAACGCCAAACAGATGCCTCTAACTGACCGAGAGTTTCCCTAATTGGGTTAATTGCTTTTGTTACTTTATCAGTTGTTAGTGGGGTTTTTTTTCTTCAAATTTTGTGTGTTTTATTTACCCCAGCAGAGAGGGCAATCCCACCTTTTAATAGAACGTCATAAACTTACAAACAAAGCTTCCTACTAAAACGAAACTATAAGGCCAATGACGTAAAACCGAAGACTCTTACGGGTTGCTTTATTTTTTTCTAAATTTGTTTGCACGTTTTCGTTTACCCATATAACGTTTGACTGAGGTCTCGCCGCCTCTGCTGCGATAAGTAAATCATTATTATATATCAATACTAACCAGTTACTGAATCGTATACAGATAGATTAGCTCGAGAAAGATTAGAAGCAATAAAGAAATTTTTTTCCAGTTCGTGATTCTATCAGACAAAAACTACAAGAACGTCTGGAGTCTCAGGTTGATCATGCAGAAAGTTCTAAACAATTATTTAAACATGTTACTAAACCACTAAACTTCTACTTCCTCAACTTGAAAAATTAACCGAAAAAAGGAAGAATGTTACAAGATTTTACTGGTAGAATGCCTCAACTAGCAAAACCTGTTGATATATATATATATATATATATATATATATATATATATATATATATATATATATATATATATATATATATATATATATATATATATATATATATATATATACATACATATATTCCACAGCAATATCCACTAACACAATCTTTTGGATCTGTAATAGTACTACTAGATCAACATGAAGAAGTGACATTTTAAGTGAAACCTGAGGATAAAGGATTTGGCTTGATGCATATTTGGTTTATTGCTAAACTGCCACCTAATGAAATAATGAGCTGCCCAATCAACGTGCAACAGTACATATACAACCAGGTGCGCGAATGCAAGCAAACTGAAACATGAGTATGCAGTGAAAGTAAAACAAATATAGACGTGTGGTTGTCATTGATATAATTGTATTTTCAGTTTCCGCCGTTATCGCTGGAACAGGTGTATTACTATCAACAATAACACCTTACCATCAGTTATAGTACCGATAACAATTAGCATTTCAGCTGCAAAAACAGTTGCTGATGCTCTTAATATCATTGCTAACAAAATATCTACATTTAGCGAAAATAAACTACACGAGTACATACTAAAGTTACATACAGCGAAGCTAGCATACTCTAAATTATCCTCGCTGATATCACCAGGCCCTAGCGATGGATAATATCGGATAGCGAGTTTACATAAATGATTAAGATTCACTACGAGGCAACGACTACTGATTTAGCAAATAATAATAATAATAATAATAATAATAATAATAATAATAATAATAATAATAATAATAATGTCTTTCGGAAGAAATACTGCAACCGAACTTCGTTACTACAATTACAATATAGGACAAAATGATATCAGTAAGGTCGTCCAACCCTGAATTTAATGTTAACTTTCCAACTGGATCCAGTGAAAGGAATTGAGCTTACACAGTTACGATTAGACTATAATTGGTCGAGTATTATGTCAAAATCATTCGGCGGTTTACGGGCGAAGAACAAGTTAGGATTTGCAAATAAAAACAAAGCATCCAACACCGATGGTGTTGTGACCCCCGATTGGAATGTTGTTTTTATTCCAATGGATAGTTGTCAAATCGAACAAATCAACGATGAATTTTAACGCAGAATTAGATCTATTACAGGAAAAGAATCAACATTAGCTATATAGTTCATCTGCGTTTGAATTGAAATCACAAGATCATGCCGTTGATATATATCAATCGTCAATCCGATCTGTATTAGGATGGCCTGAAATCCCGCCAGAATATAAAGAACCACCAGAACCGCGACGAAATGATTTTTTTTTAATAACGAAAAAACGTTTACCAATGTTCCAAACTATCGAAATTTATATCCATGGACTAGTTAGTGTGAGCGGGTACATTGTAATTATAAAATATTAACACGAACAATTGAATCAGCTGCGGCGATAACATATTTATATGATCATAACAGAGATCAGATTTTGAATTATGCTCGTTCCTGTATTAAACTCGATCAGCGTAAACAAATAATGTCTAGTTCTGAATAGTTTAGTAAGTTTTAAAAAACGAAACAATATATATATATATATATATATATATATATATATATATATATATATATATATATATATATATATATATATAAACATGATATTTTTTACAGATTTTTACTAATCACTCTCAATAATTTTTTCAGCTGTCTCACGTGTGTGTTTATAATCATTTTTGTTACGTATTCATCAGATAATTGTATCAATTAGGATAGAAAGAGCTACGAATTCGTCTACTTCTACATCGTTCATTGTTGATAAAGATTGCAACATATTTTCGTGTATATTTTTAATTCCTCGATATACAGATGATAGTGTATATCCGCCTTGAAATTTACGATTTTCTAAAGATTATAAAACAGAAAACAGAATTCATCTTTTCAGGGTCAAGTTTAATATTTAAACCATCTTTTTAATTATTTTTTAAGTGCACAAATAATAATATTTAATATTTTTAATATTTATTTTATTGTATACATTGTATTTTTAACAAATAATAGACCTTACTTGTGGCCTTCTAGGCACCCCACGAGGCCTTTAATATATATATATATATATATATATATATATATATATATATATATATATATATATATATTATTTCTGAATAACATATCTAGCTGTATTGTACATGTAATGGAATGTTTCTTTGCATTGATTGGGTTTGCATGTTGAAAACCATCAATATCCATCTACTGATTTTATCTATTATACAATTATGTTACTTCATTGATATTTATTATGATGCAGTTTGTTACTTAATTATGATAACAAAACAAACTGCGATTTACGGACAAACATGTACTACAAGATTATCTCCCTTCCACCATGTCGTTGACTTTAAGAAGGAAGAAGTAGTAGATCGGAGTGAATTTTTGAGCGCATTTTTCATACTGAAGATTGCACAGTAACAAGATAATAATTAATTAATTACTGAACAATGAGAAGAAAAAAAATAAACACTAAATACAATAGAGGTAACTACTTAGTCACTACACCGGAGATAGTTTAGCTTCACATCTATCTCTCACAATTATAGAAAATGAGAGAGAGAGAGAGAGAGAGAGAGAGAGAGAGAGAGAGAGAGAGAGAGAGAGAGAGAGAGAGAGAGAGAGAGAGAGAGAGAGAGAGAGAATTGGTTATATTTTCTACGACATATTGTACCGAACATGGGTGAATATCAAAATATCTCCCAACTGAATGTATCGATTGAAATATGATTTTTCACAAGTTTCTGTATTCATTAATGTAATAACTCTCTTTGCAACTTTTAATTTCTTCTTCATACTTACCAGTATCACCACATGCAGAATGCTGACTCGGCGTGATAGCTCTCAGATTAGATAAAGTAAGATCGATTCTTAAACCGTTAATATGATCGATCACAAAACCGTTTTCCATTAAAACATTTAAAATATTAACCGATGGCAAAGATAGATATTTATTTCTCCCGGTACTGAATATGAGATAACCAATATTAATGACATTACCAACCGTTTTGTTTTAGCTGACAGTGTCTGATAAAGCCATGACGAGATGCTACGTAATTTTTAATGATTGGGTGCTTGACAAAATCTTTTGGCGCCATTAAAATAACAATATCATTTGTTTAATTGATTATTTGTCTAAATTATTACATCTTGCTAGATAGTCTTCCATACTTTATATATATATAATTCTCACTACAATTATCTTTTTTTCCTCCATAATATCTTTTTAATTCTATGTTTTGGTTACCACTACATCGCACACACGAGCGCATATCTCCTCAACACACACACACACACACACACACACACACACACACATATATATATATAACTATATATATATATATATATATATATATGTTTGTGTGTGTATGTGTGTATGTGTGTGTGTCTATCCATCCATCCATACATACGCGCGCGCGCGCGCGCGTGTGTGTGTGTGTGTGTGTGTGTGTGTGTGTGTGTGTAATATTTCAATTTAAATATTTGTCTTAATTTTGAATTAAACTTTGATTAATAGTTTTTATGACGCCAAGAAAGAATTTCGCAATGATGGCGCATCTCATGTGTGGTCAACGTTTAAAAGCATGTGCAATGGCAAAAATGTCGATGCTAAGATGAACGACAAACAAGCGCCAACGATCATTAATTATCTTGACAATGGAAAATATATTTTTTAAAGTAGAATTGTATGTGCACTCAGAACAGACAATTGGATTATTCGTGACAAATGTGATCCTGTCCATCTTAAATAACAAACTGAGTAAACATTCTAAACCAGGAATGTTGACTGCTACGGACAAACCGTATTATGAAAGAGCGTATCCTGTTACAGCAGATATTTATGGATTTTATCCGATAAATGAAAATCCCAGCGTTGATACTATAAAGTCAATGAAATTTTAAAAAAATAAACTCTGTAGCTCAATGAATAACGGAACATTTTACAAATTCAAACCATGAGAATAGTTTAACGGATATTAGACGTAACCAATAAGTGGGCTTAATGATGTATCCAAGTTAGAAGAAGGAAAAAAACACAAATTTCCAATAATTGTAGAAAGAAAAACGCAAGACTTTGTACGCGATGGGAAACATTATATACACGGATGAACTCCAAAAAATATTATTGATCATAATGCACAAGCGTCGACTAGCGCATTAACAATATTTCCACGAAAGAGAACTGAAAGATTTTATAAAAATGATATATTTTATCGCGAAAATCAGTAAAAATAATCCCGTATCAGTATGATGTTCGCCCGATGATGAAAAATATGATGAAAAATATGATATGACCTAACGGCGATAATGAAAAATATGATATGACCTAACGGCGATGATGAAAAATATGATCAAATATTATGACCTAACGGCGAAATCTACTGTCTAGAATCACTCCATGAACAAATGGAAAATCTAGCGGGGAAATTTTCATCACAGACAGACAATCCTGAATGTAACAAAATAACCGGATGGGAGTTCTTGATTCACAACCGAACACTTTTGAAGATGATATAAATATAATGTTTAATAATGAATGAGAAATTAATTATGAATACGTGCGTGTATATATAATCCACATATTGGATGAATTAACATAAGAACACACAAATGTAATGCAAATAAATTTCCCAACAAAATATAAAGACATGGGGAGTGCTTCACAGTGATGTCACATTTAAAGATGGATATAGTTAGCAAAGAATGTAGTTTTACTCATTTAGTAAAATGAATTAACCCGTTGAAATTATGCAAACCAAAACTAGGACAGATATGCAACTTATTTTTACAATCCCGAAAGATGCAATGGGTTTTACGACCCCACAATTAGCCCCCGGCTACAATATTATATGCAAGGAGATATACTCATTCGTCCAAACACTTTATTTCAGCTCCACGGCTGCTGCAGTACAGTTTCACAGATTAATTACTGTGGTTGGCTTTTCAGCTTTGCACCACGTCGACATCGATCACTCTGATAACATGGAATGCTTGAACCCCACTCTAGCTACTCTGGACAGTCCAGACAGCTGTACAGAGCTCTGCACATTCCGGACGCTCCGGACACTCTAGACTCTGGATATCTGAAAACATATCCAACACCGTGTACTATACATGACACACACAGGCATACAAACGTAATAACGTTATACACGATAAGTTATTCAGATTACAATAATGGCACAATAATAACAAAACAACAAGTTCACCTTCAACCGCTTTGGTGGATTGGTGGTTAGAGCGTCCGCCGCGGAAGCGGGATGTCGTGTGTTCGATCCCCGGCCGAGCCATATCAAACGACTTCCAAAAATGGTACTAACAGCTACCTCGCTTGGCGCTCAGCATTAAGAGACTAGTGTTAGGACTGGTAGGCCTGGTGTCAGGAAAATGTGACTGGATTGGACATCATGTACTAGACATCACTAAAATCTGCCTCACTGCAGACATCGTAGCCATATGACTGAAAATTGTTAAAGCTACGTTAAAAATCCTAATCACACAAACAAAACAACAATTTCAGGAGTAAACCCAACCCTGCTCGATAAGAATCATACTATACTAAACATTTCTTTAAAATGTAGCTTTATATTACTAATATAAATCCCTTGCTTAGTCGCAAGCAAGAATAGAAATATGTGTATTATACTGCGTAAACCATAGCTACGAAACATACAAATGTTTTAAATAGATGTGGTTGCACAAAAGTTATAGCTTACATACAAGAAATTAATATACTTACTTACCTCTACAGCTAAAGATTTATAAGTCCTTATAGTAAGAAGCTGACTGACAAGAGAATCCGTAATGCAATGGGCTTTACCTACGGTGATGTAATTTTACACAGATATTGTCTGTGCACTGAAGACATTCTGTTATTCCCATAGAAAACACTTTTCACGTGCGACCTTTAAGTTGTTAGACTGTGCTGTGTCAAATATTGTCACGGTGGAATGTGGAACACTAAGTATGCATACACAGACGTTATATTTTTGGATATCCGGGCAGTTTTCTATGGATGGAGAACTGTCATGAGTAATTTGCGTGGCTTGGACATCCCAGTCATGAATTGACTAGGGTATCAATAAATGGACCATTGCCTGACCTTGACTTGACTGGAAATGGACCATTACCTGACCTTGACTTGACTGGATATGGACCATTACCTGACCTTGACCTGACTGGACGTGCCTGTATAGAATTATTTGAATTTGCTGAGAATTTACACCCAATTTGTTATGTCTGGTTTGGTAGACACTTTTCAGAGGAAAAATACAAGCCAATTGTTTTATTGCCATATATGCTTGATTGTAAAATAGTGATATCGTTGTCGGCCAGTGAATCAATTATATTGGAAACATATATAAGTTTGGTTACCACAACTCGATAGTTTTACCCTTGACAGTGTCAATGGTAATTTTCCTCATCTCAATAAAATGAAATTACTGAAAGTTTCAATAATATTTCTTAAGTCAGTTATGAAAGCGATGAAAAATTCGCGAAAGATCTGAGCAGAGAAATAAAAGGTAAATTTACTCCATGAAGATCATGTGATCACGAAAGACATTGTCCAAGATTAATTATGGATGATAGTGAACTTATAATCGCTGATACCGCACGCAAGAATACGCTTATAGGCAAAGAAACAGCTCTCTTGTCAAATGGAAGCAATTTAGGTACGATTATAAGTTTACACTTTTGCTCGCTTACGTTTTAATAAATATGTTATTGATGAGAAATAAATATTATTGACACCTCGGTCAGAGTTGCCACGGATTCGTTTTATATCGCAAGAAAATATTTAGAATCACTGAAGTTTTCAGGGATTGAAAAATCAACGGGCTAGTGATCGTGGAGAATAAAACAAGAAATATTACACGGTTATACCACATCTGTTGCTGTTCCCGTTAAAAGTATGTATTGAAAAAAATAATCAGATATCGCTTACATCGGCTCCTTCTGTGTATGATCTATTATCCATAAATAAAACTATTTATCTAAACAGACCTTGTGGTTGCGATAAAAACAACTCGAGTTATTAAATTATTTAGACAGAGTTTGTATTTAGTTGTGTTAATACCTACACACAGACTTGTGAGAGAAATGAAAAATCGAGATGTAAAATCATGTACTTATGACACCTTTGTTTGGTACAAGGGTGACAAATATACACCTGAACGAATGGGTGAGAAATACATACCTAAAAATTAATTTGGGATAAAATATGTACCGTTTAGTTAGACGTGTTAACAATGTTTCTTGATTGGTTATTGTTAAAGAATACCGCGGTGATAATGTGTGGCGATCACGGTCAACCACCACCTTTTGTTGGATTGACTCGGCTTAAGAAATTAATAAGATTACAATCGAATATAATTCAGTGTGAATTATTGCGTGAAATAATTTCAGAAACTTCTATTAATGATATTTGGGTAAAATGGAGACCTAGCGATTTGAGAGTGGCAAGTACGATAGTTCGTTATACACTTCAACAGAAATTATTTATATTGCAATGAGAGAAGTTTTCAAATCTACCCGTACTTATATGTAATCGCCCAGCCGATAAACAAACTATTGAAGTAGATATACCAGGATCATCGTAGATATTTATCTTGCGTTAAATGATATTGTCTTAGTTCCTGTCAGTGTTGTTGAAGATGCACTAAAACAAGATAAAAACTCCATGGACGTTAGGAGACAAAGTGACGATCTATTAATCTCAAGGATTAACTATTACTGATACATTTGTTTGGATCATCGATGCTCGTATCGAATGGTCAAATTTAGTTTATCTCGCAGTGTCGCGAGACAGGAAAATGTCTAAGTTGCCGGTGGTTATTGCAACTTTTGCTGGCGCCAACAACGAAGTTGTTAGCGTTGATATAGAAAGAAACAAATTAATTAGTTATAATCAATGTAACAAAAACATATGATCGCGACTTTGATATTGATGGTGAATTTATTATGACATTAAAACAATAACAGAATAATCATTGTGCGAGTAACATAGAAATGTTATGGCGATACTCGAGTAATGATCTAAGACAGGTTACTGTAGACAGAATTAATAGTAAATTTGGTCACAAACGAGAAAATACAATGCTGACCTGTCTTGAGTGTAATCGAAGTCGAGGCGCAGGTTAATTAAAGACGGTGGTAATTGTGTGCCTTCAGGAATTACTTCTAATTGTTCACGTACAAATTTTCGTTGAGAAGCAGTTGAATCTCATCTGGAGATTGCAGGTCTACCAGTAGATCTTACCACGCTAGATATTTTATGTGTCCTTACACTCCAAGCATGATCAGTCGCTCTTGTTCTAACTAGCTTCAAGTTCCCGAATTTATATAAATAACACACTCACAGTCACATTACCTGATACTGGTTGTTTAAAAATATTTCTTTTTTTTTGGTATGTGATGTTTTGTAAATTGTAATAATATGTTTCATGTCAGTTGCACGAGTAACATCTTTATTTAATTCAGCTATCACATTGGCAATCTCGACATTTCTTGTGTATCTGAATTATTTCCTTTGCATATTGATATCCAAAGAATATCTCAACAAGTGTTCGATTAAATCGCTCAACGATTGCCTGATCACGATGAGTTGCAGTATGTCCTCGTCTAATTTCAACATTATGTCTTTTCATAAGAGATGATACATCACCAAGAAATTCTTTGACAGGATCGACCTGTAATAGTTGCAGCCATCTTAGACCACCTTGTGGTCCAGATCCAAGTTGATAAATTCGCTCAAAAGCAGATACAATTTCTGTTGCTGTCTTTGTTGATAACGGTTCTGCTTCGTTATATGTACTTGATAGTATCATGTGATAAAATAATTTGCTTGATGAACTTCATTAGGAGTGCTGGCATTAAAATGTGCATGCTGAATTAGTTTAGGTGTTGGTAGATCATTTTGCCAAATTGTCCGTCATGCTAACAAATTTGAGGCGGCAGAACGTTTGACACTTGCCGCACCAGCGAGTTTACTAATTGATACTCTTCCTTTCCAATCTCCTCTCGGGCTATGATAAATCTAGTCCATTATGTTAATAATTAGTTGATTAATTACTGGCTCCAAATAATAATTTACCTTTCATCGCATATCTTACCAACCATGTAGCTAATGATTCTCTGATATTTTTTTTTTTATGGAATTTAACGAGTGTATCAACTTCACGTCTACAATTTATCTATCTTGCAGGGGTTTGCTTTTATAAGCTATATAGTAAACGTGAAATGATTGATCAGTTAGAACATAGACTCCAGGGTTTAGTTGATCATGGTTATCAAGTTGAATATAAAGTCGGGTTCCATGACCACAATAATTATATCATAGAAGACTTTTTCGCCTTAGTATGTATCCCATGGAGTTCCTGGAAATTTTGACATTACTGTAGCAATATCACCACCATCCTTACGTTGAATTTTAGTGGTTGGAGTATTAACTCTGCAATGTAAACGATATAGATTCGTGTATATGTATAATAGGGATATAATTGATTTCCCAGCGACAAGAAAGCAAGCGCCCGTAACACATATTTCAGCATTACCAAAATCTATCAGAATGCATATAATAGGTCCGTCTGAAAGTGGAAAGACACAATTATTCCCTACTCTGATAATGAGATGGCTTAAGTGAGATAAGTTGCATTTATTAGCTCAATTAGTTGATGATCAGAGATGCAACGATGTACTTAAAGGTTTTAATTGAAAATGCAAAATTGGTAAATGAAAACGGCGATGATATTATTAATTGTATCAGCGATATTCATCTTTTAGTTTATGATGTAATGCTGGATAAACAATACAATCGGGCAAGAATAATATATCGAGCCAGACATAAAAATACTGATATAAATTATGTTACTCAGCGATTTACACAATTTACAAAAGTGACTAGAGATAACTGAAACATTTTAGTTGTATTTAAAGGTGTTGATACACACACTCTGAGAAATATTCATCAGACTTGGTGTCGTGGAGACATAGAATTATTTAAGTTTAAAACCTTTTTTTCAGGCGCGAAAGCTACGCCACACGGTTTATACAACGATACATTTATATGATCGTCGGTCGCGATTTCGTGTAGGTTTTGATAATATATTTGATTGAGAGACTGATATAATAAACTATAGCAGCAGAGGCGGCGCGACCTTGATAAAATGCCGTATGGGTAAACAAAAACGCGCGTACAAATATAGACAAAGATAAAGTAACCCGTAAGACGTTTTCTTGGAGAGAATCTCTTGGTTAGTTAGAAGCTTTGGTTTGACGTCATTGGCTTTATCGTTTCGTTTCCGTAGCAAGCTTTATTTTTAAGTTTGTGAATTCTATAAAAAGGTGGGCTCTGCCTCTCTGTTTTGGTACACACAGCATACAAACTTTGAAGAAAAAAACAAACAACTGAAAAAGTAACAAAACAAGTAACCAAATTAAATTCTCGGTCAATTAGAGGCTTCGGTTCAGCGTTATTGACCTTGTATTTTTTTTTTTCATTTTCGAAGCAAGTTTTATTTTTATGTCTATGACGTTCTAAAAAAAGATGGGCACGCCTTCCCTGCTGCTCGACTACTTAAGGAAAGAAATACAACAACAAAAAAAACGTTTTACATGGTGGTCAGTCACTCAGCGAACAACTAACAAGTAATTGCATGCATACCTACCTACCTACCTACCTACCTACCTACCTTCATACATACATACATACATACATACATACATACATACATACATACATACATACATACATACATACATACATACATACATACATACATACATACAGTATATTCATTTTTTTAAAACTTTTATTGTGGTGAAACAAAACATGTTTTCGTTTACTATTTAAAATTGCTTAGGGCTACATTAAAGTTATTCGTCCCGACCAGTGACATAAATACAGTCTTTTGCATAAACAACACTGGAAAACTAGGATATTTCCCATTGGAAGATAAATTATTTTTTATACGTCAGGTTCTGAAAAGTTACGTCAAGCGGTCTTTGCGTTCACTTGCCTTTAGCAATAAGCAGCGTGAATAGCAGGAAGAAAACTACTGACCAGTGAAGTTCAGCCGTTAGCCTATCCGCTTGCCGGAATTGTGTATCGAACCCGGTTGCGGTGAGATACGAAGCAAGTATGTTTCAACGACAATTTATCGGCCCCTATCTTATCCAGTCTAATATATCACACAGTTACATCTATACTTCATAACTACTTCAACATTCTCATGAACAGTGTAATACTGAATAGATGCAAGGGCAATATATTTACTAATCTAATTCTTCTGTTTGTACGTACTTAAATTTACACTACCCCCCCAGCGAAATCAGTGTTATATAAATCTGTCAGCTGGGTATTTAATAGGGTCATTCAGGAATGAAACCTTAATCAAAGGTACTTTTTTAAAGTATATTTTGACAGAAAAGAGAGGGTTTGTTTGTACTAACAGCCCTTACGTTAATACAAGTAATTATTTTTAAACATCAATGTGTACCCATGATAACCCTTTGACTGTTTCATAAAGTAGTGCTCTCGAAGTTTCTGTGTTGTGCTGGTGGAATTTCTTGGGTAAGTTGAATATTAAATTGGCAGCGTAACAAAAGTCGATATTCCTGTAGGATGTATTTCCCATAAATGTCTTCACCTCTTATTGTTCAGCGTTTCGTTAAAAAGTCGAATATCTCCGGTTGTATTGAATACTGTCGTGCGTGGGTTCCCGAGGATGTTTATTTCAGTATGAAGATAAGTATTTTTGGAAAAAGAGCACGAAAAATGTACATAATCCATCTTTTGTTATTTCGGCATTTGTTTATATGTATCACTAAAATATTAAAACAAGTATAGGGGCAAAATATGCAAAAGTATTTGAATTACAAGAGATGCATCTAAACTTGATAATATTTAGCTACTTCAGCACATATTTCACTGAGCATATTCTCAGTTCACAATAAAAAAAAATATTTACTAAACACGTATCAAGCAGCGACATTTCACAAACAGACAATATGTACACACTGAAAGATGTTTTATACCCTATATTATAATACATTTCTCTATAATATATATACTTCTTTAATATTTTGGGGTCAATTAAGAAACATTTTTTTCAAACCTTGACCGGTGCACTAGTCAACAGATGGAATGATTATTCCAAATATATAACAAAATCCTTTTACAAATACTATAAACCAGTGTTTGGTATGTGTTTGGGTGCGTGTGTGTGTGTCTTCTCGGGGTTTGAATTAAATTTAAAGCTCGAATTATATTATAACAGCGTTTTCATTCATGTGTTTTGAAGGGTTATCTTCTTGTAAGAAAGGACGATATTGAATAATAAGATGGCTCGATAATCCGTGTTTGCTTTAAGCCAGCTATTGTTCAAACCCAAACTCAATTTGTCATCAAATCGCTTTTTAAATGATTTACCTAATTGTGTACGTTTAAATCTTATTTTAGTAAATAAAGAATTATTCTTTTTCTTCTTTAGCCACTTCTTGAAGACATACAGATGCAGGTTAAAGTCTGAAATGGCCTCTATAAATCTTTTCCAAATTACCATTGTCAATCATTTCAAAATATTTAAGCAACGACGACATTTTAGCACCAGTACGTGATTTTGGTAAATGTTTCAAAGTTGTTGTGATATGTTTATAAAAAGTAACATCAAAATTAAGGTGACTTTGGGATCAGAATACAAAGTATTTTAGATTACTTGTCATATTTTATTTGTCCTTTAACAGGAAGAATAGGTTGTCTTAAATCCATTTGGTTCGCGTAGTGCAGCTTTAAGCTAAATGACAATTGTTCTTATTGCGTAGAACAATTACACAAGTAAATGTTTGCATATCAAACTGATTTTCCTATCTATCCTATAGCATCAAATAATTGGAGTTCGGGAATTTATTTTAATTTTAAAAATGTGATCACTACTAGTACATTATTTTCTTCAACACTGTAATTTATTCAAAATACGTTATTTTCCAAGGCAATCTTTAAAGTGCAGAAGAAAAATAAATAATTGCGTGTGGTCTTCTAGTCAACGAGATAAATTTGTTTCGCTAACTTTTTTTATATAAAGTTGCTGTTGTTGTTGTTGTTGTTGTAGGGTTTAATACATTTCTTTTAGCACACGATAGGCTATACATGGCGGCCAATTATTGGCGGAGGAAGATCTTGGGAAATCCCCCGGAAAGAACCATCGACCCATGAGAAGGTATTGGCAAGCTTTCTCACATAACTACATTAGCCGAATCGCAGACAGAAGTGAGATGGCAGTGATCTGTAACGGAGAGAGCTCTAGACCACTCGGCCACTCTGGGCCCCTTATATAAAATTAGAAACCTAATAGACCTTATGATTTGTTAAAACTTGTTTATATTTCATATTTCAGCAAAGTAAAATACGCATGGGCAGAAAATAACCGCTCCGGTGGCCTAGTGATTAGAGCGTTCGCCGCAAGAGCAGGAGGTCGTGAGTGCGATCCCCAGCAGAGTCATACCAAAGACTTACAAAAATGGTACTAACAGCTGCCTCGCTTGGCGCTCAGCATCAAGAAGTTATTGTTAGGACTGGTCGGCCTGGTGTCAAGATAATGTGACTGGGTGGGACATAATGCTACATGTCTGCGGCATGATGCCCCAGTACTAAACATCACTATAAACTGAATCATTGCAGAAATCGTAGCGATATGACTGAAGTTTTTAAAATCTACGTTAAATTTCCTAAACAAACAAACAAGCAAAGCAGAAAATGATATGACATTTTGAACTTGATGTTTTCATGTTAATGTGCATCTTTGATACAAACTCTGCTGTTAATTAATTAAATCGATAAAATGTCTAATTGTGCTCGATAACAAATTAATTTTCAAAATAATTTGATTATTCGGCAAAGTGTGTCTGTCTGAATAAAACACATATTGCCTTGACACCTACATTACGTTTATTATTTAATTATTTACTGCTGTCAAACATAATAATACAGGTTAATTTCAAACATGGTAGCGGGGCCCCAAGTGGCCGAGTGGTCTAAAGCTCTTTCCGTTACTGTTAATTAATTAAATCGATAAAATGTCTAATTGTGCTCGATAACAAATTAATTTTCAAAATAATTTGATTATTCGGCAAAGTGTGTCTGTCTGAATAAAACACATATTGCCTTGACACCTACATTACGTTTATTATTTAATTATTTACTGCTGTCAAACATAATAATACAGGTTAATTTCAAACATGGTAGCGGGGCCCCAAGTGGCCGAGTGGTCTAAAGCTCTTTCCGTTACGGATCGCTGCCATCTCACCTCTGTTTGCGTGGGTTCGAGTCTCAGATTCGGCTAATGTAGTTATGTGAGAAAGCTTGCCAGTAGCTTCTCGTGGGTCGGTGGTTCTTTCCGGGGTTTTTCCCTGGTTTTTCCTCCATCAATAATACTGGCCGCCATGTATGGCCTATCGTGTGCTGAAAAAATGGCGTTAAACCCTAAAACAACAACAAATCAAACATGGTAGCCTTTAAACTGCTTTGGATTTCTAAGCCGATATCAATCAAGAAATTTCTCTGATTTTTTTAAATATCGAGAAATATATAGAATTGTGTACAAATGTCTCCTTCCTGTTAAAATTCGTCTGCATTATATGTAAGACATTGGCAAGTAGTTATGTTGCTATGACGCTCCAATAGGCAAAACTAGCTCGATGCCCCACCCCTTTAAAGCTACACTTGACATGTTTATACTTCATACAGACCATATCTTCAACTTCTTTTAAGCCTGAACGATGCATATATAAATGAACGGAGCAGTTATCCACATTACAAAACAATAAATACTTACTCGATTATGGTGATTAAAGGTTGTTTTGACGCGAACAATTGAAGACCCACCTGTACTCAAATAATGAAAATGCATATGCCAGTCGGCTGCGCGCGCTAAGTTAAAACTTGAAAGTATCTGTCCAGAAATATAGAGTGAATTGTATTTACATATTTTTTCTGTTTTCTTTTTTTGGTCTTATATCGTTATATTTATATATAACTCAATGAACAAAACTCAGTGGCTGATATTATCGTATTTAATAGTCGAGTGTTATAAATAGGTTACACTGGCTTGACATGAAACAAAAACCTAAGAGAAATTAGTAATGTTTAGATCACATATAAGACATTCGCTAATATTTTATTTACCCTATAAACTTCACACATAAATTCACTTCAAAGGTATTTATTACCGCCTGCTTATTCAATATTATTATTTAATCCCTTATAATCACTAATCAAACTTCAAGGAAACATTTGTCAGCCATGGGATTAACAAAATATCAATGTTGATGGACAAAGCATCTAACTGTCATTTGAAACGTCTGTGGATATATCTACGCTGGCTGACACATGACACGATTATGTTTCGTATTATTTCAATTTCATTCGCACGGAAAAAAGTTTATCACGGGAAGGAATTGATAGAATAATTCGATTCACGGCTTAGATTTTTCATCGTGGCGAAAATAGAAAATTCTCAATGAAAATGATATTTTTTGTGTGTTGAAAATACATTTGTTTTCGTAGAGAAAGTATTCTGTCTCCGCAGTGAAAATAATTCAATAAAAAATTGTAACACCTTTATCCTCAAAAAGGCAACTTTTTTCTCATACAAGATTAAATTCAATTTCTCAGTTTACATTAGCAAATGTGGATAATAATACCGTCCTGAAAATTAAGCAGGGTGTTGATATTGTTTATTGTTTGTCTGCCTGTCTGTCTGTCTATCTCTCTGTCTCTGTATATATATATATATATATATATATATATATATATATATATATATATATATATATATCCATCCATCCAACTGCCTGCCTGTCTGTCTGTCTTTCTATCTATCTATCTATCTATCTATCTATCTATCTATCTATCTATCTATCTATCTATCTATCTATCTATCTATCCATCCATCCATCCATCCATCCATCCATCCATCCATCCATCCATCCATCCATCCATCCATCCATCTATCTATCTATCTATCTATCTATCTATCTATCTATCTATCTATCTATCTATCTATCTGTCTGTCTCTCTGTATGTATGTATGTATGTATGTATGTATGTATGTATGTATGTATGTAAGTATGTATGTATGTATGTATGTATGTATGTATGTATGTATATATATATATATATATATATATATATATATATATATATATATATATATATATATATATATATATATATATGTGTGTCTATCTGTCTGTTTGTCTGCCTGCCTGCCTGCCTGCCTGCCTGCCTATCTATCTATAGATCTATCTATCTATCTATCTATCTATCTATCTATCTATCTATCTATCTATCTATCTATCTATCTATCTATCCGCTCCAGTAGCCTAGTGGTTAGAGCGTCTGCCTAGAAAGCGGGAGGTCGTGGGTTCGATCCCCGGCTGAGTCATACCAAAGACTTACGAAAATGGTACTAATAGCTATACCTCGCTTGACGCTCAGCATTAAGATATTAGTGTTAGGACTGGTCGGCCTGGTGTCAGGATCATGTGACTGGGTGGGACATCATGATACATATCTGCGGCATGATGCCGCAGTGCTAGACATCAGTATAAACTGCCACACTGCATGTATTGTAGAGATATGACTGAAAAATTGTTAAAGCTACGTTAGAAATCCTAATCAAACACATAAACAAATCTATCTATCTATCTATCTATCTATCTATCTATCTATCTATCTATAACATTACTTCCAAATAATGTAGATACTTATGACACTCACAAAAGGCATGTGAGTGGAATTAGACGACCACTTCATTTCCAAACCAAACAAAACATAGACGAACAGCAAATAAACATTTTCATTTCTTTAACTGTTTTTGCTTTCACAAATAAAAGTCTTTTATAGTAAATATCTTTCCCACTGCAGTTTTGTAAACCCTTATATATTTGGCTATTTGACAGATGTTCAAACAATCTTTGTTTATGATGACTATATGATCACAGTCCAACCAGTCTTAGAGTTGTATGGTGACTGATAACGTACATTTTCTTGTTATGATACCCGCAAGTATTGTATTTTTATTTACTTTGGAAATTTACTAAATGGCTTAACGATGCCAATCAAAAATCATTTACCTGATTTTATTTTACAACAGAAGAATCCTTGAAAACTGTCATTAAAACAATAGTTCTATTCTTTGGAGTCTCCATGCTACTTATCAGAGAAGAATAATCTTCAATACTGAAATGAAAAGTACCCTTCACACACCTTTTTTTATTGTGATAACTATATCAGCATCATCAGAGAATCGATTGGGAGGAGTAAGGGATAGTAATAACTTTTTCAGCATCATCTCAATATCCGTTTGGAGGGGTGCAGGATATTTCATTGGTTAAATTAGTCGTAAATGTTGTAAAACTAGTATTATTAGTTCCCCACCTCCCATTCCCAAACTGAGTTTTAACATTACAGTTTACATTGAATTGGGTAGCAGAGATTATTTGATTTATTTTGTTTTGACTATATACATCCATTGTAACGATTTTAAGCTAGACAGGTGTTTCACTCAGAGACCAATGCATGTGAGATTTGTCTGCATACTTAATCCTATGTAAAGTTGGTTGGCAATGCTATTTGGTCTTAAGCATGTTTTTTAGTTTAGGAAGAGACGTGTTAGATTAAGATTTTTGTCTGCCAATAAATTCAAAGCCATCGATTTAAGGTTTATGTCCTCACAAGGGTCATTGCACCGCGTATTTAGACTTTATTGCTTCAAACGAGAATGGCAAAATCTAACTTATATAACTGTGTGTTTGAATCATTTGACATCGAATGAACACAACAGCAGCACACGGACAATCGATTCTTTATTTGCTATTTGTCTAGTACTATTGTATGAAACGTTTGTTGGTCTTTTTGTTGTGAAAAAAAAAAGATTCAGAAATTCAACATTTATCCTTTCTGGGGCAATGTATGGCAAGACGAGTGCTGATTCGAAAGAGAACCAAAACCATGTAATGAAAAAAATAGCTTTCAGAGGTTGTCAACCACACTTAATATAAATATATACGTTATTGAAACAATCTTGCAAAAGTGTCAAACAACGTTTATTGGTACTATTGGTACAGCTACGTAATTAGCGCACAGTTGCAATTTTGACGTCACTACCTCATGCGCGCGTATTAGGCTGTTTATAAATAGTCGCTTTGCTAACTTTGGCTTTTTATAGTACAGTTTATTAAATATGCTTACTAATTAGCAATTACTACGGTGTGATATGGGTGCTGCTAGCTATTAGAATTAATTTGAATGTATAGTTGTTGCCTTGCCACTAAATTGAATTTTAATCTTTTTTTTAAACTTACAAAATATTAAGCCTCTTAAAAAAGTGAAACGTTCGTCATGTACATTTATAAATTCTTTCCAGCGTGTTTGCTGAATATTTAAGATTTTAATATTTCCTACTACTTATATGCAGTTTTCGCTGTTGAAGTTATGTACCGTCTCTAACAAAGTAGAGAATCTTAATTGGCAATATATTGTACATTCTAGTAATGATAAATAGAAACCATGTAAAATGATTTTTTATTGCCTTGAATGACTCGGGATGAATGTCAAAATGAGTTCATTCATATTACTTCTTCGTATTGTCAGATACAAGAGACAAAACGCTATATTCCCACAGAACACAGTTATCACTACTATCAATAATTGTTTAATTGTATTACATTATCTTCATCTCAGATCAAAACCCAAGGCAATTTTTGGTTGTCATCATGGCAAACGGCCATAAACATTTCAGATAGCCGTGGGGTAAAGTAGTGATGATCCGAGCGTTGTTACCAACATTCATTGTTACCAACGGGAATTACTGGGAATATAAGAAAGTTATTAGATGCTTTTGAATAAGAAAATCGATCAAGATGTCAAATTTAATTAAAGAATTTTCTGTAACAACCGTTTGTTTAATCTAACAGCTGTTATCGCCACTACAAAATTCTTGTTTGAAAATAAGACCCTTTCTGCTGAAAGGAAGTAATACATACTGTTTAGCAGGTATTAATTTTAATCTTCTATACACGGAAGATAAAGTTGCTGAATCCTACCATTTACGCACTTACCATGTGAATGTGTGTTCTTGTATGTATATATATATATATATATATATATATATATATATATATATATATATATATATATATATATATATATATATATATATATATATATATATATATATATATATTACATACATACATCCATGCATGCATGCATACATACATACATACATACATACATACATACATACATACATACATACATACATACATACATACATACATACATACATACAAAGTCTGTAGAGCAGCCGTATGAAAGAGAAAAGAATGCCATTAACAAGTTCTGTGATTTGTAGTATGTAGATAGGTGTATATTTTTTTGATGATTAAATTTGATAATATAGTTTGATTTATACTCGAAGTTTGTGTAAAATGTTTTGTTTGTGGAGCTTTACATCTATTCCTAATAGGATCGTAAAACAACAATATAAATGTATCTGCCTAACACATGTGGCAATAATTTTGCAATATTTACAGTATTTTGAGGTCATCTGAAGCATATTGGAAGACCAAACATTTTTGCACCGTTTCTGGTGCATTTGTTTTCGATGGCTTGCCTTAAGTTAAATGTTCAATACGTAGATGGACTGATCATCTATCTTTGCTTTGAGACCACAATTGTTAATATCCAATTAAAATTTCACCAGCGTTTAGTCAACAATTGTTTTTCTTAACTCTCTAGACATATTTAAATTTCGTGTTACGTGCTTAGGCTCGAAAAAACCGTAGCATAGAAAGAGTGAACATAACAAGCTTGTAAAACTTAATAAATAATTTATTGAGTACAAATATGTTTTAGAAAAGCAAAAAAAACTTACGGTTTTTATAATCAATTCCAAAATTAATCAAAAAATAATTAAAAATATTATCCACTAGAGAAATTGCAAAAGTCCTGGCAATAAAATGTCCAAAAAATTCTAAGTTCGAATTCCAGAGAAGTATCCAATATGGAAGACGATGTCACTTGATGAAGTCAGTTCTTGCTTATAAAAATCTATGAGCACAATTCTTTTCCAGATAAATAACAAAATAATTCCTCTTGATCCAAATGAATTGACATCATTTCCATTACAAGGTAATTTAAAATAACTCAAAACGACACAACTTAATATTCTAACAGCCCAATTTTCTACTGAATAGCTCGCTCCAAACATAATTATATAGCTGTTTTTACGTAAACAGTAAAGGGGTCACGATCTTCTAGAATCCCTCAGAACAAATTTACGTTCAAGAAATCACGTAAACAGCGTATGACCCCACTAAAATAGAAAGATGTTTATACAAAACTCCATTTTGTCCTTGGAACCAACCAATCATTTTAAAAGGTTGTTTACAACTCTGAAGCCAGGTCAGAAATGAGGTCAACACCTGGTATTTACTTTGTACAGTACAGGTCCCCCCCCCCTTCAATGAACGAATCTTAAAACTTAAAATGCCAAATTTAAATCTAACAAACAAACAATAAAAATAAATATAAATGACTTATATCAAATATACGTAACATTAAGCTCCTGACTTTTGACTGCCGAGGTTTAGACCGAGTATGGCAATTTACGTCACACATCTCTTTCTCTAAAAAGGACATGAACATGGGACTTTGTTTACATTGTGTTGATTTCAATTTTGTGCTTTGCGGATGCTTCAAAATAATATAATAATTTTATATCGACAAATTCCCTATGACAAAGTTATTTTCCCGATTTTATTTCAAATTCACAACAGATTCCAGTCATTGTTACATCTCGTCCCTTGTATGTACCATAGCCCACTTTACCTAACTTGGACACTTTACCTAATATGGTATCTCTTCCTTCTCGAAACTGTACTATTTGTAAGATAACTCAAAGCCATATAGTACAGATCGAGGTAAAGACAAGAAGTGACCAATATTAAAACTGAATAAAAGATATGACGTTTTCTGTTTCCCAAACAAAATCGCTTCCTGCTGTCTTATATTGTCAATAACTCATCGTTCGGTATTAGCATTATATGATAAACTCTACAAAATATGTCCACCTTATATAACTTGAAATGTCGTGTGTTGTTTACTCTGGAAATACCTAGCATTCTAGGTTACCTTCCTTTAACTTGTTTATCCACTAGCGCGAGCAATGGTATCTACGTGTGCAATCCGCCTAGTTCGTGTGGTACAGTTTTAGATCATATGAATTGGTAACTGTTATTGTCACTTAAGGACTCAATGTACTAATTCAGTTCCAATAGTCATCCAATGCAAATACCATGTTGTTAAATTTCAATAACTTAAAATTTCTGAGTGTTCATGATCAAACCTATATTTATCATTATAGGTGAAACCTGGATGTCAGCTTCTGTGTAGAAGAAAGGATATGAGCCGCGGCAGTTTCTCGACCTGCACGTGTTTAAAACATGCGCTTTCAATTCCGCACCAACGAGTCAGATGCTAATTTTGTAATGAGTGTTCCAATCTCAAGACTGTTAAATGACTGAAATTCCATCAATAAAACAAATCCATATTTTTTTCACTTACAACTAGGATTAGCAAATAAAAGGTTCTTAGTCATAAAACATAACGTACATTATTAACCAATCATGGCCAGCTAAACTCATATACATGTATACTCTATTTTAGGTTCACCCATTTCCAGGCTGGTTCCACTTTTTCCATATAATTAGCGTAACAGACAATGAGACTGTATGAGTTTGTAGATCAGTTTTTTTCTTATACTCTAAAAAAGTCACCTTTAATATCGAAAATATATTCTAACAAAGATTTTTTTTATTTAAACCACCCAACTAAGGTTGTATTTAAAGTGCAACACTAAAAACACCAACCCACCAACGACAAAATTGTACATAATGTTGTAGTCACAGCGTAAAACGAGCTTGTACAAATGTAAAATGATAAAACGTCATAGACCTTCGATATTCTAACAACTCTTTTTCAAATTCGAACAAAGGTATATGCTCCTGGAGATAAAATGATAAGACATTGGAAATTTAGTTTCAGCTTAAGGTGGGGCCCCGAGTGGCCGAAAGCGCTCTCCGTAACGGATCACTGCCATCTCACCTCTGTCTGCGTGGGTTCGAGTCTAAGATTCGGCTAATGTAGTTAAGTGAGAAATCTGGCCAGTAGCTTCTCGTGGGTCGGTGGTTCTTCCCGGTTTTTTTCCCCAGTGTTCTTCCTCCACCAATAATACTTGCCGCCATGTATGGCCTATCGTGTGATGAAAAATGGCGTCAAACTCTATAGTTACCCTATAACAACAACATCAGCTTAAGGTGTTTGGTCAACAAATCACAACTTTAGTTTTGAAAAGTCACTCTTGATTGGCAGAAGGAAAAGCCTCAATAGGCTAGCGCAGAATTTTTAAAACAATGGATTACACTTCCGCTAGTAAAATGATGAGAGCAACCTGTGATATACGATACTCTCAATTCTCTATTGTAAGTATTCTGCATTGCGTTTCGATATCACGTTTGTCTAGAACTTTGATGTTCATGGGGTGGTCGTAGGAACCAGTATATTAAATCGTCAGTGTTCATCCAAAAAAGGTTGGTTGTAATCTCGAGCATTTTTGCTTCCCCGCATCTTAATAACCAATTTTACGTTAACATCGCAGTACATTAAAGAGTCATGGTTTATCCATAACAGAATGGTCGTAATCTAGAGATTCTCTACATCCCCTTATCGTAAGAACCAATTTTACGTTACCATTGCAGTATAAAAAGATTTTTTTTAGCATGAACCTAAAGTTAGAAGCATGGACCAACAAACGTGTTGCAAACTGTGTGATGTGCAAGAGGATCAGATAAAAAAGCCGCACAACTTTTTTGAATTTAAAGTCAATTTGTTTTAACGATATCAACAGTATAAATAGTTACATAAATTTATATTTTAAATTTCATTCAACCAGGCACAGCAATTCATAACAGTGAATCCCATTATCAAAATGCTCGCCTGCTGTGTTATGTGAAACATGAAAGCCTGATTTGTTTCAAAATAAACAGTCAATATGCAAAAAGTGGTGGCAAAGCTCAGTTGATTAGAGTTTCCTGTTAATAATGCGAAATTCGTGTGTTGATGTGTTCGAACATATGCAAGGCGGCATATCTTGAACTGAGACGCATCAGTTCCATTCGCAAATATCTTTCAGTTGATGTCACTAAAACACTTGTGTATTCATTAGTACTTTCAAGACTGGACTATTGTAACTCAATTTTGTCTGGTTCATCACAATATCTACTCCAGAAACTTCAAAAAGTTCAAACACAGCGGTTCGGATCATCTTTAGAGTAGCTCGATCAGAGCACACCTCACCACTGCTCTGTACCCTACATTGGCTATCAATTCGATTCAGAATCAAAGACAACATATGTTCTCTGTGCTATGTTTCATTGACAGACTCCAGTCCAACATACCTATCCAGCCTCACCCATTTGTATATACCAGCAAGATACTTACGCTCCTCTTCTGACAATCGTATACTGAATGGTCCCACTATGAAAACGAAGTCATATGGACACCATTCTTTTGCATACCAGGGCTTGGCGATGTGGAACGAATTGCCCATTGAAATTGGACACAAAGCGACAGTGGTCCCTTTTAAGAGTACTCTTAAAACTCACCTCTTGTAACTGCAGGAACAAACTTAGAGACCTAAAATGTTTTGCATCTTAATATCTTTTCAGCATGTTTTCCATATTCATGGTTTTTGTTTTGGGTTTCTCTGTTGTGTAGTCATATTATTATAGATGTTGGAAAGCGCTTAGAAGCTTCTAAAGATTAGGCGCTATACAAAGTCCTCATTATTATTATTATTATTATTATTATTATTATTATTATTATTATTATTATTCGATACCTCAATGACTACAATGTTTTTCTTTATTTTGTCAGTTCCTTTGATTTTTTTTAATATTCCACAGAACACATTTTAAATTTTCTTATTATAACAGTATACAGATGTCATATTATCCATTAATGTATACATCCACTGATTAATTTGAATTGGTGCCGTAGAGTCTTCACGCCATGTTATGTAAGCAGATGTTGTTTATTTAAGCTTATGTATAATTTACTTGTAGTATTAGCTTAAAGCGCCAAAGATATCTCAATGCTCTCCCCACCCCCAGTCCTTGTTTTGCACATGATATACGTATTACAGACATGGCTTTAATTTTGCTTCAGACTGTTTGTTTGTTTGACTAGGATTTTTAACGTAGCTTCAACAATTTTTCAGTCATATCGTTACGATGTTTGCAGTGAGGCAGTTTATAGTGTTGCTTAGCACAGGGGCATTATGCCGCAGACATGTAGCATGATGTCCCACCATTTCACATTATCCTGACACCAGGCCAACCAGTCCTAACACTAACCTTATAATGCTGAGCGTCAAGCGAGGCAGCTGTTAGTACCATTTTCGTAAGTCTTTGGTATGACTCAGCCGGGGATCAAATACACGATCTCTCACTTCCGCGGCGGACGCTCTAACCACTAGGCCACTGGAGCGGTTTGCTTTAGAATGAACCATGTCCATATTTACAGGGACCGAGCAGTCTTATACCATAAATAAACAAGTGTCTTGCTCGATTGAGATTGTTAAGGTGGTTCTCTACAGTTTCGTATTTTGCGTAGTGTTACATTTTTCAGGAAAGTAATTTTCCTTGGTTTTCCTCAATGGTTATACTGGCTATTTAAAAAGATGGTGTATGATTGATGAATATAATATCGGTTACAGAGCATCCAGCTTGGCCATACATCGGGTGTGCACTTATAAAAGCACCTGCTAACTCCACTCGGTCATTTTCAAAGCATGGATTAAAACAGTACAGATATTGTTTTACATTTAATAGAGTTGGTTAATTATTTATTGCACTTTCAGTAGGTTATCTAGTCTGTAAAAATTCATTTTTTTCTATTTAAATAACTGCTAAAGATAGTGCTGTTTGGACTAATTCAGGCTGATCTTTCTTACAACAGAGTAGCAGTCATTTTGGTTAGCTGTGTGCTTCTAGCGAGTATAGTTTCCACAAGTACAATATTCAAAGAAATTTCAGTCTCGGTAGGCGAAAGCAACATTAAGGTAAGGCATGTAAGCATTGTCTCCACTGTGTAAATGTAAACAACTTCACCTTATACGTCTCTCTCTCTCTCTCTCTCTCTCTCTCTCTCTCTCTCTCTCTCTCTCTCTCTCTCTCTCTCTCTCTCTCTCTCTGTAGAGTCCCGTAAAGCTTGCTGACTAGTGCAATTTATGATGCCACATAGACTCACATTATTGGAATTGCACAAGCCAGTAGAAGTTCAAATATTCAAGCAATCTATCAAGAATTACAATCTTACCTAGTTCTAAAGCATTCTTTAAACCCAGAGACACGTACATCGTCCCCATAAGGTATCTCTTCAATGCAATCAATATTGAATGAAGAAAGTTTTCAAAATATTATTAATTGGATTTCTGAAAGCAAGGGCGTTTGAAAAGTCTGATATTTTATCATAAGAATTTTAAGTTGTTAAGACGATTTTTCTACAGTTTGAATATTCAATTACCAGAGCAATCTGTTCCTATGATAAACAATAATTATTGTTACAGTTAACTTTCCATGCACTGAGGTATTAACGTCCGATCAAACAATTTATTGGGGAGACGATAATAAAGATTGCTTTGAACTGTGTTAACTGTTTTTCCAAACGAAAACATCCCAAAATATTTCTTAACTTGCGATGAAAACATTATAATATCACCGGTTTAAAATTTTAATCGAATTCACATATTATTATACTTAGTGTAGATTTATTGCAATTTATTGAAATGTAGAATTCTTTTGGCATATGCATAAATGTAAAGCATGGTTAGCAATTAGTTTTAATTCATTTGTTTATTTTGTTTGAATGGTTTAAATTACATATATGATAGCTACTCTTGCAAATTCATGCATAGATGGGTACAATGATTTGCCATTGAGTGTTCTCTGCTCAGTAGGTTACGATATCCGACATCTTTGTTTTGGAAGCACCTCAAGTTTTCACAATATAAGCATATTTAAACCCTAATAAACAGTTTTTAGAGATATCTAAGTTAAGGTTTTTGTAAAATAAAATAAAAATCCACTTGCCATCCTTCGTAAAAAAAAAAAACCACATCCTCATTGCGCATGTTCTAATTTGTCCGCACCATCATCTCATTTGGTGGCCAATGATTGCTGTTACTGTACGTCTACGGTCTTAAACAACGGTTTTAGTTTGCTCATATGCTAGTAGTTAAAAGTGTGATCATATAATTAGCATTCAGTATTTGTCTCGAATGACAAAATTTTAATGGTAACTAACATGTATTGTGCCTCAAGTATCAGTTAGCAATATGCACTATTTTGGCGGAGTGTTATATGGGGTAGTGGAACCGAAGGTTATAAATGGGGATGTTCTGCACACCTATGTGTCCCTTCAGTTAGCAGTGGGTTTGTATGAAATATATACTATTTTCAAATTATGCTAGTAGGCTCCAAACGTGATAAGAAATGTTATCTTTCTCTAGACAGAAATGAATTTATAGTACTAATATTATACAATTTATGTTCTTTTCTGTAACAAAAGTATGTAGTAAATTTCAAATCTAAAGAAAATGAAAGCCAAATATAAGTAGTACATGGCTCACCTAGCTCCTTGCGTGAGCTAGATGAGTGATTCCCTCTTGGTATTATACTACTACGGTGTTGGGAGTTCTGGCTCACTTGGGGAGATCTATAACCAACGTGATCGAGTGAGGGTTCTGGCTCACTACGTTTCTTGTTACTGTGTCCATGTGAGAGTGTGTTGATGCCATGTTGTGAGTATCTATTATCGCGAAAGGGACACATTCCTTTTTATGGAGGAGTATCGTAAATATTTTATGTTCATGTGAATGGATGGTTCTCATGGAACAGTAGCGTAGATGAGCTAGTAATGATTGTCTATAGTGATACATAGCGGCCATGTGACAGATTACAGGGTTTCAGACGCTTTTGGTTTTCTTTCACGATGGTATCATCGTCGAGTGTGATTCAGTACATTTTGGATCTAAGTCCAGTGACAATACCCTGTGATGGTTATCTCACCCGTTTCATCTTTGAACTTTCCAAGCGCCTTTTTATTATCGTCCAAGTGGAATATATTGTCTCGTGGATAAACGCTGGGATCGAACATTTTTCCTTGCTGCAACATGTTTGCATAGACGTTGTCGGTGTGAGTTTCGTAAACGAGTGAGTCTGTATAAATCAGGATCCGTGTGGTGTTTTCCCTCGTACATTTTGTAATGAAGACGCAGTGAAACTGGTATATGAGCATTTAGAGAGATCGAGGACGCCGCGTCGACGCAGATGTTTTTCTTTCCCAGCTTGATATTAGTGTTTCTGGAATCGACAATCGAACGAGATGTGGTCGTGACATATCCTAATCATAGAGATCGTTAATTTTAAGATCTATGATGTACATGGATGGCTTTGTGGGATAATACATTTAGTTGTCGTTGGCGATGACATCCATTCTGATTATGACGGATATTCCTCAGCGACTCATCCGATCGGTGAACATGAACATGTCATGATCGATAAAGAGTTCATGTTGGGCTTGACGCGTCTTGAACAGTTCATCCCATGAAAAACCTGGATCTGAAAAATACCAGAGTGAATCGAGTTGGTAATGATTGAAAAACGTTTGTCTGAAATGGTGAAGTACGTACGCGAGCAGGAGTAGATCCATACACATCTTGTTAATCTCAGAGAGTTTGGCAAAGGCGTTTCACACATCGCTCGCTCGCTTTCATCGAGAGATGTAGAGATGTAAGTGTGAGTATAAGGCGTCTTTGTGAAGTAGTGATATTCAATCGAATCTCGACAACGCATCTATGTATTCTTAGGCATAAGTGTATTTTTTGCTTAAGTCGTTTTAATTTTTCAGGTTCGTCTTAATCAAAGTGAGTTGGGCATGTTTTCGTAAGTTTTGCAGTGAAGTGTACATGAAAGGGAAGGTATTGTTGAATCAAAAAGGTCCAATCAAGAATGACACGTACTTTTTCAAAAGTGTTGGGGATGCAGTGTTTTGTGTTCTGACATCAGCGTGAAGTTGCATAACGCGCGAATAACTGAAAGCAGCGACTATGTAATGTCCATCGTACCGTAGTTGATTATGAACGATCACCGGTATGAATTCTGGTTCGTTGAAATGAAGATTGCAGTGGTCTTGAGCGTCCCCTTGATATTGACTGGTGACATGGCAATGATATCTGACTTTTGTATCTTGCAGTTTAAAGTACTCTTCTCCGATGTGACATTGCTGGGTTTATTTGTGCTGTCGCAGGTGTGATAGTATGAGTGGAATCATCGGAGTTGGATTGTTTATGATGTCGTTAATGCGTTTGTGCTCATCCACGATTTCCTAAAACAACCCAGATGATTCCAACCTCACAAAAATGCTGTCGATACGGTTACGACACACGTATCGTCTGAGCAGCATGTTATATTCGATCGCGCACTTGACGTGTTCCTCGCGTTGCATCTGAATATCGTCATAAGATAGAAGTTTGACTGTTTATCGCCAGCTTTCTTTTCATCGAGTCCAAAAGTTGATGAAGAATTTATCATTGCTCCGTTCAAGTTTATGTAATTTTTTAATCGCTGCCTGAAAGTTGATATATGTGGTTTTGATGTTATCAAAATACAGCTTATACTTGGAGACGCGATTGGCATTGCTCTCTCTTGGAGTTAACGCGGAAAGGTTGGCTCACACTAGACAAAAGTTATCGTTGTTTGTGATGCATGATTTGGTCGCGATGATTCTATTTGAATGGGATACGTGCTTAATTCCACGCATATGCAACGAGACAGAATTGATACCGGTCAATACCCATGCCAATCCTGACTCATGATAATCTTTGATGCGGCGCTGCATAAACAACCATGCAATGTCGATGATTTTGATGAAAGCGTCACTGCGATAAACGATCAGCGATTTCCCTCTGATCCACACTTCGACGATCTTTTGGTCCCGTACAAAATGAACTCCAAGTTTCAAAACTGTGTGAGTTCGTAGTTTTACTTCAACGGTAGATTTTAGAATGCGCTGAGGAATTTGTATTTATATACACTATGATGAAGCATGTACTTGAAGCCTTTGTCAGCGCTTTTGTATACATTTTAAGTTAGTCGTGGTGGTGGAAATTGTGTTCCGAACATCTGTGCTCTCTTTGTGATCTTATCGAGTCGCTGCCTAATGACCTGCTTATCGGTATGTGGTAGTTTTTCATCGATACAAGCGGCCTCGATTGACTCATGATAGTGCTGAAGTCGAAGGAGTTTTGAGGCTTTAGCAATATTTTCAGTGAGTACTCTGTACTTGTCTTTCAGTTAATGTACTGCTAACTGATAAGTATTTCCCGTCCCGACAACGATTTGTACTCGCTTACTAGCTTACGACGCTGAACGCTTCTTGGCATCGCTTTTATGGATTCTCTCACTCGTTCCATCAACTCGCATGAAGATTCATTTGATCATGGATACTGCATCTTTATTGCTGACGTTGTTTTAAAGAACCCTGTCTCACACAGCTACCGAACATTGCGCATGAGACAACGAACAATATCATTTCTCAGGATGAAATTTTCCCTGCATCTGCAACTATGTTGTGTAGAATTTTATGCTTCATTGTATGGACAATTATTTTATGAGCACTTAGGTATATATATATATATATATATATATATATATATATATATATATATATATATATATATATATTCCGTCTATTGATTGTTATTTTCGTCTGGTCAGAGACATGTTTTATCTTCACACACAAACGCACATGTATGTATGTATGTATGTATGTATGTATGTATGTATGTATGTATGTATGTATGTATGTATGTATGTATGTTTGTATGTATGTATGCATGCATGCATGCATGCATGCATGTAGCTGTCTATCTGTCCATCTTTTATCTGTTTGTATGTGTATAAGTATAGAGATAAGAGGTTAAACATACTAAATCCTACAGGGAAGAAAACACATTTTTGAAATGCCCTGTCGTACCACTGAATATCGATACCGCTTTCGGAAATACATTATTTGAAATTGTGTTTCACATGGCTATCTTCTTTGCATATGCTATTGTCCATTCCGCTTTCAATGCACTCACCCACCCCGATGTACATTCAAACTAATTATACTGGTCGTAAATGAAAGCGAAAATGTTATTAGACATAAAAAACACTAGTTTTTATGTCATAGAACATGTCAATAATAATAATAATAATAATAATAATAATAATAATAATAATAATAATAATAATAACAATAATAATAATAATAATAATAATAATAATAGTAATAATAATAATAATAATAATAATAATAGTAATAATAATAATAATAATAATAATAATAATAATAACAATAATAATAATAATAATAATAATAATAATAATAATAATAATAATAACAATAATAATAATAATAATAATAATAATAATAATAACAATAATAATAATAATAATAATAATAATAATAATAATAATAACAATAATAATAATAATAATAATAATAATAATTATAATAGTAATAATAATAATAATAATAATAATAATAATAACAACAATAATAATTAGTATTGTTATTATTATTGTTATCATTATCATTAGTATCATTGTTTGTAAAGGACATGATGAAAACGTGTATGTTGCAATTATAGTACTGATCTAAACTTGAATACTAAAACGTCAAGTACCTCTCATATGACCTAGATCGGTATCATCTAAGAACCATTTCATCAGATGAAGCAACGCTTGACAAAGTAGAAATATTATTATAACATTTGAACACATCCACATAACAACTATCGCAATAGTTTTATCACAGTTAGCACTGAATTGGGTATCAGAGACAGATCGTTTGATTTATTTTGTTTTAACTGTATACATCCCATAGACCAAAGTTGTACTTGGCAGGTGTTATGCAGACAGAAACCGCTGGCATGTGATAAAGAAATCAATATTTTTATGCATAATCAGTCCTGTCAAGGGTTGGTTGCCATTGCTCTGTATCCTGCCTTAAGCCTTAGGGATGTATTAGTCATTGGAAGAGAGGTTTAATATTAAGATTTTGTGTTGGCTTGTAAGATAAAAAGCCTTTCTTGGCAACAGCACACGTCATTGTACTGCTCATACCATAAAGTAAAATAGCAATCTTGATTGCCTGAAAAGCAACCCAAAATTTGATATTTACGAGTTAAACTATCCAAGCAGAATCGACCATTCAACGGGAATATTTTCCTGAAAAGAGAGAATTTCTCCCGAAACGAAGGTAGCATATAAATAACTAATTCTTGACATCAACCATTTTCAAAGGTAAGGACATTTCATTTGAGGTCTATATGATAACAAGCAAATATTGTAATTTAAGGACGATATACTTCCTGAGTTTATTGGACTATCTTTCTAGCTTATAATCTAAATTTCCCCGTAAGAATGTTGATGTAAATTTGGCATTATTTATGGTTTGTATACATGAAAATTGTCATAAGAAGACATTTATGAATGTAATTTCCTGTATATTTATAGAAGATCTTTCAAAATAACTTTCAATTTACTTTGTCAGCTTTTAGGGAAAATTTAGAAACTAACAAAATATAAACTGCTACTTAGAGTTTTTTTTATTTTATGAGATATTGTTACCTATTAGCAATTATATATATATTAGCTAAGTGTTGTTATAAACGTTGAACGGTCAAGAAAAGTTTTTATATATAGTGGATATCTCATTATTATCCATACACTGACGGCCACTCATTAGTTTTCAACGCCATTCAAAATAAAGAGAAATAGTTAACGATATTTAATGTAACAATATGCGCTTCTTCTATGAATGATTTCCTAATTTCATAACAGATAACTTCTTAATAACTTCATTTTGTCACTATCTCACTCGTTATGATACAAAGTGATGCCTATTTTGTTTTAGCTATACATTTTCGAACTTAAGTAATGTAGATGATTTTCTTGGAGCATCTGATTGAGATTGTGTGTGGGGTGGGGTTGGGTGAAAGGCTTTCAATTAAATCACTTGAACATCTGTGTATCACGCGTGAGATTCCCATTGGTATCGTAATTTATATGTGTACCGGGATTATAATCAACAGCTTGCAAGAGTCATATCTGCCCAGACCATTCAAAGCGGGCTGACGCGTTGTGTTTGGGCAAGACACATTACATGCGGTTGCTATGGCGTCAAAATAGTTAAGCAGTTAAGAATTTATTATCAATGAAAGGTTTAATCGGGACGTGACATTTCATATCATTCTGACTTTAAGTGACATATAGTTGTAGTTTTGTCCATCCCAGTGTAAGCCGATTAGATAACTTCCTTTCGTTGTCTTTATCCACTAAACAAAGAGCAAACAGATAGCGAGGCAACTTCAAATCCTATGGATAACAAACTTTAGTCGGCATAAAATGAAGATAAATGTGATAAATTGATTTTGAATTACCTGTCGCGGTTGTTTCTCGTACCCAATTACCTGTGACTAACACAAGCAAATCTTTTTGTGTAGGATAAAACTATTATAAATTTGATCTTGTTGTTCAAAGAATTTGAGTATTAATTACTGCATGGCAGGGATATACTTTTATCATGTGTAGCAAGGAAGATAGGAGTGTTGTAACGAGAGTTTTTATTCCAGGAATGCTACAACCTCTCCCGTACATATGGAAATTGTATTGGAAAATTAGAAAAACCTTGCGCGCTAACACACACACACACACACACACACACACACACATATATATCTATATATATATATATATATATATATATATATATATATATATATATATATATATATATATATATATATATATATATATATATATATATAATTATCTCTCTGTCTAGAAAAAATTAACCTACTTATTGTATCTGAACCTGGTTACAAATATACTCCAAATATCCAATTTTCTTCATACTACTTCTATTTCTGAATGTTCTTTTGTTGTTTTGTTTTAAATAGCGTTCTGCAAATATGGATTGTGTGTTATCTTCGTACTGACGATCTTCTGTTGAAATAGCCGAAAATAACGCTATATTCTGCTCTGCAGCTGACCTGCAAACTACGTTTTGGAAAAGCATGAACCGGTAGATTGTGCACTTTGTTCGAATGGCGCGGAGTATGTCGAATGACAGTTATATAGCTAATCAGTTTATTTTATAACTCATTTATTGGCTTCATCACGACTGTAGTAGCAGTGTTCTTCAAATATAAAGACACTCCAAATGCGATGAGATTTATTCCCTATGAGTTCAAACTGTGTAACTTTATCGAAACTGGTGAATTATGACTAAAGAGATCCAAGTACACAGCATACATCTAACGTTAATTCAATCTTTGAAAAGCGACAATGACCTTGAAGGGGTTTTATATATATTTTTGTTCAGAACGTGTTCAGGCGTTTCAGTCTTCAGTTCATTAAATTAACAGCACATAAATCCAGGTTCATTCATTATACTGTATATTTCAGCCTATACATGCAAGAGGAACCAGTAAACAAATAGTTTCCTATAAATGTCTACCTTTGTTTTTGTCTACTAAACATTCCAGCATGGCGAAATCCAGACCTAAGCACTCTTATCTTATTATCCGGCTGAACTGTAAACAGCACAACGTCCCAAGGTCACACATTTCACTTCCGCTACGTCATCAATGCCGTACTGTACAGCTGAGTACTCCGAAACAGTTTGTATCGTGGTATACAGCGGTATTTACGTACCACAGTATACCGCAGTTGTATTAGAAAATATCTTGGAATGATTTACAAGAAAAATATCAATGTATCATATCCATTATATTACTTAGAATAAATATGATTTATATTGTGATAAAAAGCAAAGAAAAAATTACAGCTCAAAAGAAACTCACTACCCTCCTTCCCACCGACTCCTGGAAAATTAAATGGCCAGTATCAAATAGTAGATGAATCTGCTATGTATATGTTATTTTAAAAATCTAAACGCTGTACTTAAAGTGGGATATTTAAGCTGACACCATAGATACTATGAAGACATCATGATGGGGTTAGAGAGCCTATTGATAAAAGTAGACGCCCACTATTTACTAGCTAAAATATTGATACAATAAACAGGGAAGCGCTGAGTCGGGTGCCAACTCCCGGGCAAGATATTTATCAGAGAGGGTCAGCAAACATAAAACACATTCATCAAAATGACTTGAAGAATTACCTCAAGTTCAGACAGAAAACAAATGCGTTTCTGAAAATCGTGGGATCATTCTCAGTCTTACAAAAGAACGCACATATTTAACACGTTCACATACTCGAGTAAATATCCAAAACGTGATTCTTATATTTTTTTGTCTGGTTTTCTCACCGAAAAATTTCCGAAAGTTGTATTCGGCCCGAATATGCATCACAACATTCAGTTCAGCCATTGCGTTCACAAACGTGACATTTGACAAAGCTGAGGTTGAAGATTACACATAATTATATGTGTTATTATTTATCGTGTGCACTGCGTACTCGGCAATTTAACATCATCATTAATGTGCAGAGCCTGCAGTCAGAGGAACTTCGTCAGTGAAAAGATGTTCACAATGTGTGACATGTTCTGAAGAGCTCCACATCAGCAGGAAGAGTCAGTGGCGTGACTACATCGGACAAGGTTGATTGCACAACGGCACTGTCCTGTCCGAAAGCTGTTTAGCGTGGTCCACAGATAACGTGGAAGGATTAAGCCGGGATGGCAGATAGATGACTCAGCTACGAGGAAGTGACGCGCAACATAAGTTGAGGACCACTCCACACTCCATGTTAAGATAGCTCTCATGTCCTCCGGCAAAAACCCTAACCAGATTGGACGTCTTGAAGGCAAGCTGATTAAAAGATGTAAGGTACTGTCTTTGTACAGTAGAACGATTTTACTGGCATACCCTTAGCCAGCACTTTTGTGACCAGGAGTGCAATACTAGTAGGCTGTCGAATAAGAGAAGACTAGGGCACCAGGTTGAGCCCGCCAGTTTGAAGATAAGCTTGTTTCCAGTGTTAACGCTTTGTTGCAGTTTTCTTCACGTGGTTGTAGAATGTATGTGCTCTCCCAGAGTCACAGCAAGGTACGTTAGTGTCGGGTTGTAGTTTATTTGCTGCCCATTGAAGAGAATGAAGAACTCACGGTTCGCATTTAAAATGCGAAGGTGAAATACACTAAAGACTGTCTTTGTTGTGCTTTTCTGTAGACGCCATTGCTTGAAGAACTGCATCATATTCTACAGGTTCGTGTTCAATACCTCGTCACGATCAGTAAATGAGCAACTTTGAGTCCCAAGAGCAATGTCATTTGCATAAGTAAACTTGCACGACAGTGTTACAGGTAAGTCATTAACATAGACATTGAACAAACTTTTCGAACGAACATACCTTTGTGGGAGGCCGTTAGTCTGACACTTCCACGCGCTGTAACATTCTCTGATGTGCACTCTAAACACTTGTCACAAAGGAACAGTTCGATTTTCTGAGCTATACAGTTCGATAGTCTTAGCTAATTCAACAACAGCCTTGCATTCCATGTAGCGTCAAATGCCGCTGTTAGATCATATAAAACAGCTCCAGTTTTACGGTTTCCCTGGAAACCGTTGTCAACAACGCAGTCTATCACAAGTGCTATTTCTATGTCGGAGCCCGTCTACTCAACAGTTATAATATTCTACAAGCCTGGACCAATTCTTTATAGAATCAGGAGCTCAAGTACTTTAAAAGAGATTGAAATCAATGAGATCGGCCAATCACTCGCTGCATTGTGGGTATATAAGCATTGGGATCGCAATAATCTTTTCCTGGTGCCACCATGTTGATATACAATTGTCCCTAAAACCAGGGTGTAAAACGCTCTGAGCAATTTTTTTCTTTCGGGGCAAGATGCTTTACGAACTCATGTAGGATGTAATCATATCCTGCTGATTTGCCTGCTTTGATGCCCCATAGCACCGTTTCAAGTTTTGTTGTTATAAATGCTTTTAGATTATTTTGATCTAGTTCATTTGACTTCTTACGTCGTTGCTCCAGAGGTACTTTTGTCACTTGTAATAAGTGGCTAGCTACATAATTTGGTTTGAAAGAAACAGTGAGCTTAAACGGATTGTTTCTGAGCAGTACCAATTCTTTGAATCCAGCCTCAGCGTTTCAGGCTGTAGGGAGTAAAGTTAAATGATTCTGTAGCTTTCTATTAGCGAGTGAGCCTGGCAGTGTCCAGGAATTCGATAAGGTGATCTGCTATGTCTGAATCTCCTGACGCATCGTACTGCTTGAGAAGGGCCTGACATTCTACATCCAAACTGGGTGAATAGACTGGACGACGACTGTGAGGTACATACTGTATTTGTTATTCTTACAGGGTTCAACATCATTTTTTCAGCATAAGATAGGCTATACATGGTTGTCAGTATAAATGGTGGAGAAAGAACACAGGAAAACACCGCAAAGAACCATCGACCCATGAGAAGTTACTGGCAAGGTTTCTCCACTATCCATGTTGGCCGAGCCCAAGACACGAACCCACGCAGATCAAGGTGAGATGGCAGTGATCCGTAACGTTGAGCGCTTTTTACCACTCGTGCCATGGGGCCCCACGGACAGACTGAGTGGATGCTATGAATGTGGCACTTTTGAAGTAGTGGTATAATTTATTGATTGAGATGTAGCGATATAGTACAGTAATTATGCTACGCTCCAGATTGTCAGTGTACTTTGTCCATGTGCTTTGCGGGCGCTTCCACGCCTCTGTAGAGAGCTGTGTATAGCAGGCAGCTGAAGTTCAATATTGATGAGTGTTGGTCTGTGCCGACTGTGTAGAAAGTCGTCTAGAACCGTTTGACTAACACTGAGGATGTTCACCAAAGGAATTCGCCCAGCAAACGTCCGGTGAGTAGTCCTTTTGCCATCCTGCAGAACGATAGGTCCCACGTTGTCTAGGGTCGTGGGTCAGAAGGAGATCATGGTTTATTGCCCACTCTAACTAGTGTTCCCCGTCTTCATCGGAGTGTGATAAGCCCCAGTGAGGGGGATGACTATTAAAGTGGCCAATATATACGGCTGGGTGTTCAAGAGTTGGAAGCATAGTGTTGTCCAGTGTGCACTGGATGGTTTGTTGACATTATCAATCTTTTTTTGCTCCAACCTGGACCTTATCGCAGAATCTGGTAGAGGAAACTGGAGAAACAGCATTAATGTCACAGCATGAATAGGAGGCACGACCGAATTTGGAGTATAATGTTGATAAATTGAGGTCTAAGCCTCCAATGGCGTACCGTCTTGCTACCTGGTCTATTACGTGAATCTTCTGCAGACAGATAATGTTAACATTATGATGGTGGACTATAGTGCTGATGATGGTCTATCTAGCTGATGAGCTACCATCGACGTTAAGTTGTAAAACTCGTAGGGCCGGTCCAATGGGTTGAATGTCAGCTAACATTGGCATGTCGAGGACTGCTTTTGGTTGCTATACATAACCGGTATTCATTTATAAATTCGGTTTGCCATGTGGATAAAAAATTTGCTTTCCAAACCTCGGGCGGAACCTTGACTTAGTACTGACGAGGAGCGCGACGTGAACGCGAATTCATATGTAATTTTCAATAATAATCTGCGACAGGTAATCCCATTTTATAAAAGCTCGCCAGCTGACGTTAGTACACAACTTGTATACATCATATATGTGAAAAGTGGTCACATAGCTCAGTTGGGTCGAGTTTACTGTTTACGGGTAATGCGATGCTAGTGTGTTCAATAACCATATGATCATGTAGAGGTTTCCCTTTATTTAGATTGGGTGGGGAGTGGTGCTCCCAGTATTATTTAAATTATTATTTAAATTATTACAGAAGACCAAACGTTGCTAGTTTTTGTCAGAAATTGAAGTAGTGATAGAGAGATGCAAAGCTCTGAGCCCCCAGTCAGCGGTACCGACAGTTAAATTAATGAATATAAAATATGAAATTCAAATAATACCAATTTAAAATAATTATATAACAGTCTCTCAAATAAAATTCAAATTAAAACCCTATCACTCGTGTTTCACTCGACCAAGTGATGGCCTATTTCATCATCTGACTTAGTGTGATAGATTTTCCTCCTTTCCTGTGTTCCTACTCATCTTTATGATATTTATCTGGACTGGCAATCCAGTTTCCTCCAGTCCATTTAACTTACGCCTACGTTCTTCCTTTTTCTTTGTCTTCCAGAGACTCGGACCAACTGCACTAGGGTATTTCCCTCTGTCTCCTACATTTCCTCTGGTCCCTAAAATCTTCCTGTATTAACAGACACGGTCATTATCACAGGCTAATTTCCCTAGCTATCTAACTCACAATAAACAACAATGTTATCAGATAAGTCATTACCTTTTATGGTCACGCATTCGTGACCATCGAAATACCCATTTTCTCTGTGTACATGGTATATAAAGATTCGCAATCTTATTATCCAGAACAATATCACATAATCAGACGCATTTATGTACATTGCACTTCTACAAAGTGTACGTATATATCCACATATCCATGCACTGATATATCCTTACACATGATACTCCTTCAAAGTATACACAAATAGGCAAATCCCTATTAACTAATGCTGCACACTGCAACTATTCAAAAAAGTTTATAATTCAGTTCAACATTTGAAAATATATAATATCAAATGAAGAAATGCACAAGGTTACTACGAATTAACCAAATAGAGAATTACAATATTTAATTCCTTACATAAAGAAAGCTCATATCTCAAACTATGTATTTATATCATACACTACGAATTAATCAACCTACAAATGGTAATTCTACGTACGAAAATATACATACTGCAATAGTTAAAGTACACTTACTTTGCCGTAATATATTACAACGATCGAGCAAAATAGTCACTGACATGTACTGAAGCTCCTTGTAATTCCCAGAATAACAAGTTTTCAACCAGCTTCGAATGACGTCGGAGTAACATATCTTCCCATAAAATATCCACAAACTGCTTTTAGCGACCCCCATTTGATGTTCCTTTGATCCGAACACAGAATTCCACCAGTTACCAGTGAAACATGTGATGACAATTATTATGTAATTCGACGAATTGATCTTCATACATATTTACGGCGCGAATTATTAGCCTCAGGGTCTAACATATGCTTGTTGCAATCTGGTTAATCCTTTCAACGTGACAGACCACAATATTTTTCATTCTCCTTTCATCTCGTTTTATTTGGTGTTTTTCACTTCCTGGACATCAGAGGCAAATTCTAAGAAATGCAGATAACTTTTTACATTTTATATAGTTGGTAAATCATTCATTGCACTTACTGAAGCTGGTATTGTCTAGTCTGGCCAAATAATAACTGCTAGATATAGTGCTGTTTAGACTAATTTAGGCTGATCTGTTTTGGTTAGCTTTGTTTTTAGATCGAGTACAATTTACACAAGTACAATAACCAAAGAAATTTCAGCCACAGTAGATGAGAGTAACATAGAAGTATGACGAAATTCTCTCTGAAGTGCAAATGTAAACAACTACACCGTACACCTGACACTTTCTCAGAAACTCATAAATTCTATTGAGAACCCCTAAAGTTTGTTGACGCGTGCAATGTGTAACGTCACCTGTACTCAAATTATTGGAATTGCACAAACCGGTCGGTTGCGCGCGCGGTGTTAAAAATTTCAACCAACTTTATCAAGAATTACTTGTACCCCCACTACTCTTTTTTTCTTCGGACTCAAAATCTTACCTGGCGCTTAGACAATCTTTTAACTTAGAGAAACGTATATGATCCCCAAAACGTATGGCTTCAATGTAATCAATATTGAATGAAGACAGTTTTCAAAAATATTATTAATTGAATTTCTGAAAGCAAGGGCGTTTGACAAGTCTGATATTTTATCGTAAGAATTAAAAGTTGTTAAGACGATTCTTCCACAGTTTGAATGTTCAATTAACAGTGCAATCTGTTCTTATGATAAACAATAATTATTGTTACAGTTAACTTTCCATGCACTGAAGTATTAATGTCCGATCAGACAATGTATTGTGGCGAGGATAATAAAGATTGCTTTGAACTATGTTAACTGTTTCCAAATGAAAAACTCCCCAAATATTTCTTCACTTTCGAAGAAAACGTTATAATCTCACCTTAGCCTTCATATATACCATTGCTTGCAGTTATTTATATTTTTTGCAAATGATGTTTAAAAAACATTTTCATATTCTTTAACATTTTACACTAATTCAACCTATTATTCTATTTGGTGTAGATTTGATGTGCTTGATTGATATGTACCATTCTCTTGCCATGTATGTATATGTAAAAAATGGCAAGCATTTAAGTTTACTTAATTTTAATTTATAACATTTACTCTAGAAAATTCATGCACGGCTGGGTATTTAATGACTATGTTAAGTACAATGTTTTGCTAATGAATTTCTCTGCGATTCATATTATGCGCTATGTTCAATGTATTTTAAGATGTCCGCCATCTTTGTTTTGGACGCCCTCCATTTTTCACTTTGCGGTATGCATAAGCATGTTTGAACATTAATGCAGTTTATAAGAAGTTTTGAATCAGAATAAGTTTTTCTTAACAATATTCACTTGCCATCTGCAAAGATAACACGTCCTCGGGGTGCATCTTTTAATTAGCCCGCACTACTAACTCAGATCCAAAGTTTACTTTTACTGTACGTAGACGGTCTTAAACAACGGTTTTAGTTTGCTGATATACAAGTAATTAAAAGTGTGATCATATAATTTAGCATTCAGTATTTGTCTCGAATGACAACATTTTAATGGTAACTAACGTTGTGTTGTGCTTTAAGTACCAGTTGGCAATATGCACTATTTTGGCGGAGTGCTATTTGGGGTAGTGGAACCGAAGGTTATAAATGGGGATGTTCTGCACACCGATTAGTGTCCCTTCAGTTGGCATTGGGTTTGTATGAAATATATACTATTTTCAAATTATGCAAATCGGCTTCCAAAATTTATAAATGTTATCATTCTCTTTGACAAAAATTAATTTAAAAAATCATAGAAAATAAACATTAATTTATGTATTAGAAAATAAACATTAGTTTATTTAATATAAATATTCAGTACATTTCAGTAGTAAAGAAAATAAAAACCAAATATATAGCGTAGAGTATTTGTACATAGGGATATAGGTCTCCAGTAAACTTGGACTCTTGGACTATCTCAGTACCTTTTGATATTACAGCTAAAAGAACTTAAAGAGTTGTATTGGTCCTCCATGACAGTCATATTTTTAATACCTAATACCTAATAATACCTAATAATGCCTAATAATATTTTTGTAACATAAATGGTGGTCCTTTTCTTAACTCTATTTATTTGAATTCGTTTGTTAATGTAATGTTACTCCAATGAATACTCTTAAATCTTAAACGTAAATTCTCGATGATCAATATTATTTATTTACTAAAAATTATTGAGACTGATGTTTATATTGACATGTAATGAAGTAAAGGGAACATATTAAGAAACTTTCTGATATATCAATTTACAGCTGTGTTGAAACGTTTATCCTCATTCATATTACATTTTTATCTGGGTTTATTTTCCAGATCAATCGGTAGTTTAAATACTGTATTAAAGATAAGGACCTTAACATTTTTGGAAAGTTTAGTTGCTATGTGCCGCATTAGAGAAAAAAAGAAGTTCTTTAACCTTTTGACATCTTCGTGTTTCGTGAGGATTATACTCAGAAATAAATGTTTTTAATTGCTGGATATTTTATTCTATTATGAATATTCTAAATATGCTAAACTCTGTGTGTGTGTGTGTGTGTGTGTGTGTGTGTGTGTGTGTGTGTGTGTAATCTGTTATATGTTTGCATGTGTGTAAGTATAGAGACATGAGCTTAAGCATACTAAATCCTACTGGGAAGAACATACATTTATCGAATGCTCTGTTGGAGAACTGGATATCAATAACGCTTTCAGAAATACATATTATGACCTTGTGTTGCACAGCGCTATCCGCTATTTGCACATGTCCCTACAGCATCTTATATTATACTCCCCAATCCCGATGCGCATTGAAACTAATTATACCGGTTGTAAATGAAAACAACTGTTATTTAACATAAAATAACACTAATATTTCTATTATAAAAAAAATAATAATATAGAAATAATACTATTAATATTGATAATAACAATGGAAAAATAATGATAATATAAATAATGAAAATAATGATATAGAAATATTGTAATAATAATATAGAAATAATAATAATAATAATAATAATAATAATAATAATAATAATAGTAAAATAAATAATAATAATAATAATAATATAGAAATAGAAATAATAATATATAGAAATAATAAAAATAATAACAATAGTAATACTAATACTAATTTTAAAATACATACTGATCTAAAATTGTATGATACGATTATGATACTCTTTTTAAGAAAAGACTTCATCAGTATCAAATATGCACTCTATTTTGGAGTCGGTGGGTGGGGATGTTTTCGTGATGAAACGGGTAAAGATGTCTGACAAAACAAAGCTTGGCGAGATTGCCTTAGAATTATTACTATTAGCTTTTAATCGTCCCCACCTTATCCCAATAGAGTTTTATTATCACAGTTTGCACTGAAATGGGCATCGGAGAAAGATTATTTTATTTACTTTGTTTTAACTGCATACATGCCATAAATCAAATTTGTACTCGACAGATGCTTTTGTCAGAGACCACATGCATATAATAAAGAAATCAATATGTGTCTGCATAATGAGCCATGTAAAGTGTACGTTGTCACTGGGCTGTATTCCACCTTAGGTTTTGAGGACATTTAAGTTTTAGAGAGACGTTAGGATTAGGATTGGTTGCTTGCATGTAAAATAATACAAACTGCGTACCTGGCAACAACACACGTCAATAATTTACTGCTGATAAGATAAAGCTAAATAACAATCTTGAGTTCCTGTAAGGCGACCCAAAGTTCAGTATTCATTTCAACTCTCGAAGCATAATTGAATATTGCAAGGGAATATTTTCATATAATACTGAGAAACAGAGAATTTCTCCAGAAAAGAAGGTAATATTTAAAAAAACGAATTGCTTACATCAATAATAAAAGAAGGTAACGCATACAAAAGTAATTGTTTTTATGAGCCGTTTTGTACAGGAAAAAAACACTAATCTAAAGTTTATACAATAAAAATTTAGTTGTCAAAATAAACAAATAATCTTATTAATTTCGATGCATTTATTGATTTTATTGGACTAATTACCTACTTAGTAAATTAGGCTTATAAGTGATTCGCCAATTAGTCTTTCGGAATTTAAAAAATGTATTAAGTGTGGAGTTTGAGAACAGCATATATAAAGTTTACGATGCAATAACTATTGACAATGGATATGAATAAATCGATTTAAGGTTTGTGTGTACTCACTGGTCACGTTGTGTGTCATTGAATATTGTTAGCTATAGTAACCATGTATTTGGCTAAATTGCTTTCAATTAGCAAGCCCAGACTCTATACATCGCTATGAAATCTAGCTGCTTCTACTATCAATATTGTATTTTTCAATATCGCTAAACAGTTTATTTTTGTCAGTTTCTAAATCTTTACCAAATATTGACTAAACTGAATTCCAAAACAAGTGAATTCATTTTTTAACATTTTCCCTTGAAGCATTCTGTTGTAAAGTTGGTATTGCTTGTGATTTCTATACATGACAATTACCATAAGAAGACAATTATGCATGTACTCTCCTGTACAGTTATAGTTCTTTCAAAATAGCTTGACATTTTTTATATACTTTGTTAACTTTTAGTGAAAGGGCCAATTAAAGTTCTTCTTTTTCGTGGATATTTCTGTATTATTCATGCATTGACACCATTTCATACGTTTTCAGCGACATGAGAAATAACGAGAAATCGTTAACACTATTCGCTGTAACAATATGCATCTTCTATGTAAGGTTGTCGTTATCTATTATCAGTAATTTTATAGTGACTTGATTTTGTCGTTGTCTTACTCTTTGTGATAGAAAGTGATGACTATATTGTGTTTGGCTATACATATTTGAATGTGAGCGAAGTAACTCTTTTGATATGTATGTATGTGGAGGTGCGTTGAAGCCTTCCATTAAAATCACTTTAAAACTCCAATGCCTCCATTTATCCTACGTTTCAGCATTCTTCCAGTCTAAAAAACAGTTTGGAAGGATTGAAATCATTTGTTAAAAACCCCATTGGACATAAACCGTTCTTTGAAATAATCAAGATGTCAAATTCAATCGGCATTCAAATATTCAGTTTAAAATTTAGAGGTGCCAATCCTTAATTCAGTCAACAAAGTCGCTCCTAATCAGTTCTATTTCGGGATTGCTCCAAAATCGTGATGACATGCATTCAACAAGACTTCAAAATCGTGATGGCATACATTCAACAAGATTCAAAAATTAGTAATGACATACATTCAACAATGCACCCAAATTATTGATGGCATACATTCAACAATGCTCTCAAATTATTGATGGCATACATTCAACAATGCTCCAAAATTATTGATGGCATGCACTCAACAATGCTCCTAAATTATTGATGGCATACATTCAACAAAAATGCTTCAAAATTAGTAATGACATACATTCAACAATGCTCCAAAATTAGTGATGGCATACATTCAACAATGCTCCAAAATTATTGATGGCATACATTCAACAATGCTCCAAAATTATTGATGGCATACATTCAAAAATGCTCCAAAATTATTGATGGCATACATTCAACAAAAATGCTTCAAAATTAGTAATGACATACATTCAACAATGCTCCCAAATTATTGATGGCATACATTCAACAATGCTCCCAAATTATTGATGGCATACATTCAACAATGCACCCAAATTATTGATGGCATACATTCAACAATGCTCCCAAATTATTGATGGCATACATTCAAAAATGCTTCAAAATTATTGATGGCATACATTCAACAAAAATGCTTCAAAATTAGTAATGACATACATTCAACAATGCTCCCAAATTATTGATGGCATACATTCAACAATGCTCCAAAATTATTGATGGCATACATTCAACAATGCTCCCAAATTATTGATGGCATACATTCAACAATGCTTCAAAATTATTGATGGCATATATTCAACAATGCTCCAAAATTATTGATGGCATACATTCAACAATGCTCCAAAATCGTGATAACATGCATTCAAGAAGACTCCAAAATTAGTGATGGCATACATTCAATAAATTGATATAGTGACTAATCTAATAACATTCGCACGTAACGTACAAAATTTATTCCAGAAGAATGAAAAGAGGCATGCCCGCTTTATATAGTGAATATGAGAAGATAAATCATAAGACTTGGGTAAATACTGGTGATCAGCTGGGGGCGGGTGGGGGAGGGAGTCTGGAATAGTTTGAAGCACTCTCGATGGTTCGTTAATAAGCGTGCCATAATTATAAAGAGTAGTGTGAAAGTTCGTATCTACCCAGACAATCCATATCCGCTTATGTATTGAGCTTATGTGCAGGCTTATACTCCATTTCATCGGTATTAAATAGTCTTGATGCAAGATATGCTGACACGGTCAAACTGTACAAGTGCTCCACTCCATTGTTTGAGCACTAAAGTTCCAGTGAAGTTGTGTGAGTGGACAAGGCGCCCTACTTCATTGTATGGGCACTAAATCGACTTTCATCCACATTTTGGTGATGTAGTGTGACTGGACAAAGCATTCTACTCCATTTGTTTGGCACTAAATCGTCTTTTATCCACGTTTTGGTGATGCGGTGTGACTGTACAAAACACAAAACATTCTACGTCTTTGTTTGGCACTAAATCGTCTTTTAATCACGTTCTGGTGATGCGGTATGACTGGACAATGCGCTCAACTCCCTTGTTTGGACACTAAATCGCTTTTTATGCACGTTCTGGTGATGCGGTGTGGCTACGCTACGTTTTACTTCATGGTTTGGGCACTATATCGATATATTAATTGATTTATTCAACTTTTTTTTTTACATATTGACAGCAAACACAATATAGAATTTATGATTGTGAAGTATATGCGCTTCTTGTTTTACCATTTGCTTAAGTCTTTGGTATGACTCGGCCGGGCTTCGAACCTGCGATCTCTAGCATTTGAGGCCGACGCTCTAACCACTCGACGGTCCAAAAGGTTTCGCAAACGTTTTTGTTTGTGTAATTGTTCTTTTGTGGTTTTATTCCCTTGAAAAATGAATCGGTAGGTTATGAAAGAACTTTAGCTAGTTTCACACTAATGTTACAGTTATTTGTCATTTTTGTTCTGGTCTAAGTGCTCGTCGTCTTTACCGTTCATTGCCCTCTCACCTCAGCTCGCGTGGGTTTCAGTCTCGTGCCCAGCCATTGTAGATATGTGAGAAACTGTACTTATGTTGTTAGAAATGTTGTTCTTTTTAAATGGCTGAGCTATTCAGTGTCTGTTTCTTGTGAAAACAGTTAAAGTTTTAATAATATCTACAGAGATAAATATTTTGTTGATATTCCAGTGCAGTATCTACGTAAATTTTACCACGCGGTGCATATAAATTTGTTAAAACAAATTACTTTTATCCACTCTGTTTTAATATTACATATGCATGTAACTACTTTTTAACGTCGCATCAGCACAAAAGTGGCCATGTATTGCCTACTACATGCAAAGTTGGAAAAATGTAAACATGATTTGCACAATAAGTTCGGACGATAAACACTTCTGTATAAGTTCCAACAAGAAATGAAAAAAAAAGTCTAAACCAAAAATGGTATAATTCCACAAAATGTATATAAATCAAAGCATGCAAATAATATATATAAAATCTATAAAATACGACTGACATTTTTTTGTTTGCAAACCGCATTCCATTACAAAGTTCAATATTTCCTCGGGTGGTAATAGTCTGATAAATCAACCCCACACATATGTGTTGATAGTGATGGACGATGTCGTGGGTCCGATGTGACCGCTTCATTAAACTATGCAATTTTACTGCATGCAAATTTTTCCGGAACAAACCAGCGTAAACTTTAGACACCTGCCAGTAATTTATGACAGCCATATCAAGCACAGGCGGGCTTCAGACCAGGGCGAAGCACAACTGAACATATTTTCAACCTGAGAATACTATGTGAGAAATACCTCCAGCACCAACAAGACCTTTATCATGTCTTTATAGATTATAAGAAGGCGTTTGTCAGGGTATGGCATGCAGCCCTTAGGTCCACCATGAAGCTGTACAACATCAACGCTAACCTGAACAAAGTCATAGAAAGAATTTACAGCAAGGCCACCAGCGCAGTATGCTTCAACAGTCAAATAGGAGATTGGTTTAGGACAACTATGGGAGTCAGACAGGACTGCTTGCTTTCACCTACTCTCTTCAACATCTTTCTTGAAAGAATTATGACAGATGCACTGGAAGACCATAAAGGAACTGTCAGTATTGGAGGCAGAATAATAACGAATCTGCACTTTGCTGATGACATCGATGGCCTTGCAGGAAATGAGGAGGAGCTAGCTCAGTTGGTGGAAAAACTGGACAGGACAGCTACTGATTTGGTATGGAAATCAGTGCAGAGAAGACCAAATTGATGACCAACAACACCAGTGGCATCAGCACTGACATCATGATTAGTGGCCAAAAACTGGAAACAGTTAATAGATTCAAGTACTTAGGAGCCATCGTGGCAGATGAGGGATCGAAACCAGAAATATTGTCCAGGATTGCGCTGACAATAACAGCAATGGAAAGGCTGAAGACAGTTTGGAAAGACAGAAACACTTCAGTCAGCTCAAAGATCAGACTGATGCGCTCCTTGGTTGCATCTGTATTCCTATATGCCTGTGAGTCATGGACCCTCACAGCGGATCTCGAAAGGAGGATACAAGCTGTTGAAATGAGATGCTTTCGAAGGTTGCTCGGCATTACATATAGAGATCATGTCACGAATGAGGAAGTGTTAAAAACAGAATTAAGCATGCCATTGGGCCCTCTGAAGAGCTATTGACCATTGTGAAAAAGCACAAAATGAAATGGTATGGACATGTTACACGATCAACAGGGCTTGCTAAGACAATCATGCAAGGTACTGTGCAGGGAGGGCGAAGGAGAGGAAGACAGAGGAAAAGATGGGAGGATAACATCTCAGAGTGGACAGGTCTGAAGCTGAGTGATACAGTGAGAGTATCAGAGAACATATTGGAATGGAGGAAGCTGTTTGTCAGGTCATCAGATAGATAGATAGATAGACAAACAGACAGACAGACAGATAGATAGATAGATAGATAGATAGATAGATAGATAGATAGATAGATAGATAGATAGATAGATAGATAGATATCAAGCGCGTAATTCAAAATGGCAGCAGGACATATGGTTGTGCAATTCCAGGTGGATTTATAAGTCAACAAACCTATGATTTGCTCAGAAAATATAATCTACATGCCACCAAAATAACCCTTCATCCAACGGTAGCTGCACAGCTACGCGAAATATCGGTAAGTGTTTAAAATGGACACCGATATGTGCAGTCAATCTTGTATATCGATAATTGCAGCTTTTAATGAATAGGTTAAATCAGCCCCTAAACCCAACATCAATATCCTCACGGGTGAAGGGTTGATTTATCAGCATATGGTGGTAAGTCCTCACAGAGTTTCTTTAAGCAGTTCACGCCAAAACACGTCTGTGTTACACCGTGAAAATCGACACACTCCACAAGAGTGTGTTCCACTGTCAGTGACAGGGTCTACATTCTAGTCAAAGCGTTCACCATTTAGGAGTCCGGTATGTGCGTCCGCTACTGGCAAGCTTTCTCACGTACCTACGTAAGTTGAGCCTGATACTCGAACACACGCAGACAGAATGGAGATGGAGTGATCCGGAACGGTGAGCACTTTACACCAATCGGCCACTTGTAATCCCCAATTTGATGTTATTAAGTTGCGGAGTTTTCATTCCACATATTTTTGGCAAGTATGGCTAACATGCTGAGTTTTACAATATTTAAAGTACTGCTTTTAAAAAGACACGATTTAAGCGATACATTTTTAAAATGCCAGCTTATGTGGAACAAATCTGAGATGATACATTGCTGTTTCGTTTAATAATAACTTTCAATCCAATATTTGCAGGAGAAACATCAGTCACATGCATCAGTGTATATATTAATCTATTTTAATGTAATTTAGGACAGCAACAGAAATGCATATTAGTATTTTGTAGTGCATACGAGCAGATTGTGCATAATCCCACTAATACATGTAGATAACTCAGCAAAGTTATGAAATTGTATATTTTTTTAGGTATAACCTACAGCTAGAAACATGGGCTTAGGATCGGCCATTGGGCGTCTGGTGTTGGTAATCATTAACTTGGTGTTTCTGGTAAGTCACTGAACAAAGAATTAATTCTAGATTGCCCTCCATTCATACATGACTTATACTATTATTAAAATTCAGAATGATTTACTTCAAGAACTGTTCGTAGTATCTTTTTCTTGACGAGCCAAGGAAAATTCTTTTAGAAAGCAGTGAAGAATGATAGATTACTTTCCATAAGATGTGTCTTGTTAGGTGGAATACTCATGGAGGTTTTTTTGTTTTGTTTCATATAACGATATCATCAAGGTTTCTTAACGGTATAATAAAAATCGTAAAAACTTCCTTATTGCAAATCGAGTTTGTATGTGACTAAACAAAGAATTCATTATAGATTGGCCTCCATTCATACACGACTTCTGCTATTTTTAAAGTTCAGAATGATTTACTTCAAGAACTGTTAGTATTATCTTGTTATCTTTTTCTTGACGAGCAAAGGAAAATTCTTTTAGAAAGAAGTGAAGAATGATAGATTACTTTCCATAAGATGTGTCTTGTTAGGTGTAATACTCATGGAGTCTTTGTTTGTTTTGTTTTATAAAGAGATATCATCAAGGTTTGATTACGATATAATAAAAATCGTAAAAGCTTCCTTATTGCAAATCGAGTTTCATGAAAAGTGTAATAAAATAACCGGGTTGGGTTTGGATTTACAACTAAACATTTTTGATCGTGATAGCAATAAAATGTTTATTGATGAATGACTCAAACGAAAATAAATTATGATAACTACGTGCGTGTAGGTTTATAAGATCCAATTATTGGGAAAGACAATATGCACGAACCTAATAATGTAAAATGTATGTGACTACAAGTAAATGACCTTACATAATACAGATATTACGGTTAATGATTCACACTACGAAAGAATAATGTATTATTTGTGAAAACGATGTACTTATTTATATAGTATTGTGCGCTTTATGAATATCTGTTTTACCATCCAAAACACTTCTCACGTTCGGCATAGGATTAACCGAACTTACTATTTCAAAATATTCTAAATATACATAAATCACCCTCGGGCATCGTTGTACACAAAAGAGAAACCGAGTAGATGTATTTAATAAATGACATATAGGAATTTACAATTCCGTGACATAATATTAGCACTCTAACATTTCATCAGAACAGAAAAGAATTCTAATACATTTTAAGATAATCTTTCTTCCGTTTAAAGTTTTCTATCAGTGTTTCATTCATATACTCTATATGTTGTATTAAGACTTCTTATATATTTTGAGAAAATTACAATGTCGTTGAAACTTGGAGACAAACGGTGCACCAGTCTTGCATGTAATGAATGCATTAACGGCCGCTGCTGGACACAAATAATTCGACTTTTCCTCAAACAAACAGGAACACTTTAAAACATATTTCGTAAATCCTATGTCAATGTCTATGGATGTAGGTGAAACAAATCAGTGAAATAATATTTTATGTTTCAGTTGGTAGGCATTGGTCTTCTGGTTCTGGGGTTAATAGTAAGATTTGGACAGCAAATATACAAACCACTCCTTGCGGAAACCCTTAAAATCTTGGAGACGACTGGACAACAAATCTCCAAAGACTTCAAATTCAATGCCGATGAGCTCGGAAACATTTTGTTGAGTCTTGCCGTGGGTCTGATTGTGGCAGGAATCGTTCTTTCGGTATTCACACTCTTCGGATTCTGCGGAGGCTGCTACAAGAACAAATGCATGTTGTTCCTGGTAACTGAGCAATTGCTTGTGTTTGCACATTACTTTATCCTTGATCGAATTCATGCCAGTGTTATTTCGGTTAAGAAATCAATTTCAAAAGGGTCAAAATTTCAAGGGTATAAAGGAATATTTTGTATTTTGTATGTCAACAATCGAACGGTTTAATATATATATATATATATATATATATATATATATATATATATATATATATATATATATATATATATATATATATATATATATAACGTAATAATTCAAGTTAAACGTCAAAGTTAATGTCCTAAAACGATTTGTTTAGTATCTAAAATTGGGAGTTTACTTGGGCTTTCACTAGTGTAAATTTTATTTGTACTCTCTGTCTACAGTCACTAGATAAAAAATTAAGTAAATGATGCAAGAATAAATAAATATGTTACATTATATACGTAATACAAATTTACCGGAATCTTTCTCAACATTGTTTCAGGTACGTTTCTTCCTAGATTTACTGAAAAATAATTCACAAGTAAATTATTGGTTACACGAAGGTTACCATAGCCAAACATATTCTTCACTGATCTACTTGAAATATGGATAGTAGTTACTTACACACGTCATTGATGACGGTGGCAAACTCTTACTGCAAGATGTCACAATGTGCTCGTTTTGACGTTCACATTATGCTTCGTGTGTGTATGTGTGTGTGTGTGTGTGTTCAAATATTTACATGAAAAGCAAAATCACAATATGTATATAGTACTTGTGTACAATTTTATGGTTAATTAAAGCCTGGCAAAAGAAATGATGTTATATATGGACCAGTATGTGTATACATTCATTAGAATTTAAGGTAAGGAAGTCCACAAAGCCTCGTTCATATATAAATTTAAAAGTTTGTGAGTTGTCAAGGAAACCCCACGTAAGGTTTATAATTTGCTGGCATGAACGAGGCTTTGTGGACTTCCTTACCTTAAATTCCAACCACTTGGATAATGTTTCTTTATGACCTCATCGAAGATATGAAGAACTATTTTTTTTCTTCTGTCGCATCACTTGCAAACATAAACACTCATGTGCAGTGGATGTATCGAAGTAGGTCTTTTTCTGATTGGCCATCTATTGACAAATAAAGAGATATGACAGAAATGAATATATACACATACTGGTCCATATATTGCATCATTCCTTTTGCCCGACTTTATCTAACCAGAAAAATGTACACAAGTAATATATATATATATATATATATATATATATATATATATATATATATATATATATATATATATATATATATATATATATATATATATATATATATATATATATATATATATATATATGTATGTATGTATGTATGTATGTATGTATGTATGTATGCATGCATGCATGCATGCATGCATATATATATATATATATATATATATATATATATATATATATATATATATATATATATATATATATATATATATATATATATATATATATATATATATATATATATATATATATATGTTCTTTTTGCAGTATGCTGTAATAATCGTTGTCTTGCTAGTGGCTGAGATCATCGTAATTGGTCTTCTGTACGGCAAGAAGGATATTGTAAGTTGAACTATGACGAGCGTCTACTTTACTTATATCATCAATTCATTGTTTTATTTCTCTTCATCTGAGTGCATTACAACTGTAATTATTTGTTTGATGCTAACATATTCTTATAGCGAGTTTCATTCACAAATACAATAATAAACTCTTCAGATCATTGTAAGATTATAACCTAATACTGCTTAGCAAAGACTTAGTTTGTATTCTATTACAGTAGAGTTTTATTCTGTTATACTAATGTAATATTCTATTTTAGCAAGTTTATATTCTCTTACAGTAAAGATATATTCTGTCACAGCAAGGTTATAATCCGTTACATATAGGTCACATTCGGTTACATTAAGGTTATATTCCGTTACATTAAGGTTACAATAAGGTTATAGTCCGTGACATTAATGGTACGTTCGGTTACATTAAGGTTACTTTCTGTTTTATTAAAGTTACAGTCCGTTACAGTAAGATGTGCATCACAGCGCGTATTACTTTACAATTCATCGCAAATTGCATGATATATTCTACATAAACCTCATTCTGTGTTTTGTTTATTACTTGAGAAAGTGTTTTATGACAGTTCCTTACAACCAGGGACAGTTTTCTTGGCTGATTCTTCTGCCTTCTCTCCATTCTTGCATTACAATTTACAGAACAAACATTTGTATTCAAATCGTTTGCATCAATAATAACATTTTCAATAAGCCTGATCTAAAATAAGTTCAGATGAATCAAGTCTTTATACTAATTGAGTATGTTATTGCTCATGTAAAAAGAAGATGAATAAGTCTAGAATATTTCGTTAATGCAAGGCATGACAAGAATAAATACTAGTTTTGCCTGTCTGTAGAACCCGTTACAGAGAAGCTCCGTTGAATATTATTCTGTTGTCGTTTAGGATAGATTCCAGTGCCAGTGAATGTGTCTGTCAAAAGTTAATTCAGTATCAATAATAATGATACATGATCACAAATAGGGACGAAACAAAATTTACGTCGACATTACTAAAGGTTAACGCAAAGTTAATACTTTTGAAAGGTCAATCGTTGTAAGAAAAAAATTCATTTTACCAGATATGTTCTACTGAACACTGTCAGTATTACGCACCGGTATTGTGTAATGTTGCCTACGTATTACCTTGATTATTTCTGACAGCATTTGATTGTTTTAAATTTTTTGATACATTACCTAAATCCTTTATTTTACTGTAATCAAATAGAGTATTGAATTCGCACATAAAGATGTGTGCGCAGCATTGCTGGGCAGACTGAATCGTTATGACATATATTCATGCATGAATATCATCCAATCAGATGAAGCCTTGAATTTTTGCGTTTGGGAGACTGATACATATTTATGAAGTGAGTGCATGTTGATTTGAATTACTGTCAAATTTCTGAAAGCTGTATTTCTATTGGCTAACTCAAAGGTCACATTAAATGAGTGTGGAGATCTGATTTTAATCAGATTGACAATTCGGTAAAAATGAGGCGGTTATTGTTTCAGAAATGACATATATTATAATGAACGTTTCGCTAGAGTGGTTATTTCATAGTAAATCCTAGATATATACATAAAAAATTTCATCATCTAATCTCGCGTCGCCAAGGAAAAGAATAAAGTAAAGCGAACGTATTGCATCAGTGTCGTCACTGGTGACACTTTAGAGAGACGCGGGAGTTCAGTTGGTAGAACTTCGGATTAGTAATGCAAGGGTCAGTGGTTCGATATCCACCCTGATCGGCTGCCTGAGGGTGTCGTTGGCAATAAGACTTAGCTCTGCTCTCTTTCTTAAGCATCCTATGGCCAAGAACGTGTAACACTGACGTTAAAACCATCACCATAAAATTAAATTGCATATGAAATTTCATTGTTTTAACAAAAAATTGTAAATATCGATCATAAATGTCCGGCTTGGGCGTCAACAACCCTCTTGACGTTCGGCAAACGTTGATACCAGAAAAAAGTGTAAGATCGTTATATTCTTACATAAAAATGCAGGGCAGCATTATTGGAAGGGTATATCAATGTGTCAGTATGTAAGTTCACGCGGCATTGATGTACTGTTTTTTTTATACTATCCAAGTATCCGTGTCAGACTGATGCAAAGTTATATTGTTACACTTATCCAATTTTGAGGTCGCACCCAAATCAAATGACTACATTCCATATAATGTGGTTATTGACTGAAAACTTTGTTTCCTAGATCTTATTTAATATATATCTTATTTAATTTAAGTATTTGTCAGTTTTAAATAATTACTATTTTTCATTACAGGGGATTGTATTGTAAATTTATTCACTAGAGATGATGTTTTTTTTCTTCAGAAAATATGTTGACCTTAATTATTCCTTGGTAAACAATTAATGATGACCTAGATCTTAACCTTGATTCAGGGTTAGTGGAAAGCACGTAAACGGGTTTCATTTTTGTTTGAAATGATCGGCTTTTCTCAAGGTCAAGATGAGACTAGTGAATTAGAAGTACAAAAACTTTTTTTCTTCTTATTCTTATAGTAAAATTGTTGCTTCTCGTCAAAGTCATGTTAGAAGTATTGAGATAAACAACATCGTGTCTCTCCCAATTATTGTCGATTTCGCAATTTGGGGATTTTTAAAAAAAAAACAGCCTTTTAGAATACGATATAATCATTGTTTTAGTGAAATATTTTGGAAATTTTACACCTGGTGTTAAGTCATTTTCTCTTGTTGCAAACCGGTTTATGAATTCATGTTAACTTATATTCAGTCATTTGGATTTTAAAGGATTAATTCGTATCTCTGGAAATATTTGATGCGCTCATACAGAATTTTTGAATAAAGACAGTTATCAAACTTTATTTGGATTTCCACCACCGTAGTGTTATGTATATTGTGTTTGTAGATAAGTACAGTACAGACTTCAGCATACGTCATCGTCTTCCATTTTGGGTTTTCCTACAGGACTCGAACTTTAATCTATTCGAAAATGTCATTACTAGGACTTTTGTCATTTGGATTTGATACTTAAAAGTGTAAGTGAAATAAATTATTTGTTAAATTTTACAAAGCTTGCTGTTTTCACTTTTTCTGTGTTACTGTTAATTAGAGTCTAAATACTTAATAATATATCTCCAGTTGCACAGAAGAGAGACATGTTCATATTAGAGTAGTTAGACACGATATCTTGACCGAACACAACTTATTCATTCAGAGTGATAAACATAATGTACGCAAACGGGAGTTTTTCAACGGGTCTTCTTTACGTTGTGTGCAGTCCTGTCTTACGTATAAATCGAAATACGGATGCTTTATTCCTTATTTGTGACAGATGTGATCCTGAACGATTTGATAAAGTGGTTATTTCGATTGAAATTAAAATTTGACTAAATAACGATACGTTCATTCATAGTTGATCACCTGTTTGTGAGTGCGCAAAGAGGACTAAAGTAAAGCTAATGTACCAAAACAGTCCTTAAAAGAAAAACATTAAATTGCATCTGAAAGGTAAAAGAAAATTATCTTCATTTTAATGTAATCAACATTCACCGTATTGTTTTGAAACTTGTTCCTTTCCATCTTCGTTAGCCAAGGTTCCGATAATCCTATCTACACCTTGGCGGATCGAATAGCTATATCGGTGCTTTGTCCTCGCGACATCTATTGAATTTCATGTGTTGCTTCCCTTAATATGTAATGCAAACTAACCAATAGCGTGGTGCATTGTACATCATTTTTTAACAATTGGTGGTACTTGACCTAAGAAGGATACTTTCCATGTTTAACATCGAAATAATAACTATGTAATAGAGGAAAACCATTACAGGCCAATTTGAGTGAAAGGTATTTGTGCAAACACAGACCGGTACCGGAAAATTGTTTATCTATCAGTCCAGTCAATTTTTGTACTCCCCTTATCTCAATCAAGCAGGAGCAGTGTTCAAATTTGAACAGCTTAATTTGTATTGTACGCGCTAACATGAAATTCACAAAGCCAAAGCACAGAAATATCTGCTCGAGATATCAGAACATTGGCTAGCGAAAAGGGTGCCTTTCGGGATCACTTTTTTTTAATGCCGTATGGATTTGGCGAACGCTGATACTAGAAACAATATTCGTGATCCCTGTATTGTATATCACTTTTTTCCTGATATTATAATGAAAAATGTGATAGTAAGAGATTATTAACTTTGAATAAAAATATTACGTAAACCTGAAATCACGCTTTATCACTACAGATTGTATTCCCAAATTTTAATATATGCTTTATATAGTGTCAGTTAGATACTGGCAACTACAAACGGTAATTTAAAATAATTTATGGACGAAGGTAAAGTTCGTATCATTGGCATTGATTTTCAATTGAGATCTCAGTAGTATGCAGTCCCAAAATAATTTCCTTCGGATCAATTTATCAAATTTTTTCGAATGCTCCAAACAGATACGACACAGGAACATGTTTCTGTCAAAGTTTAGATTCTAGATTCAGAAGTTTATCCTAGAGCTTCTTGAGCTCTAAAATCGTTCCGTTTTCTCAAGAAGTCTCAAAACTATAAGCAATGCAATTGGTTGCATCAGTTAAATTACAACTTCCAGTTTTATACAATAGTTCTCGTACCGGTTTCTGAGGGCTATCTGGTTACTTCTTAGTTTTGGCCGCAGCAGTTTGTTAGCAGGTTTTATCAAAGTCACCAGTATAGAAGCTTTGGATAGCGTTTTCAAATTTGTGTCTTGTCCATATCTAACAGATCTAAAGAGGTTTTGTCTTTTGCATTGATGCACTTTTTGTTCCCCTTGTTGTAGGCAACATTACCAGGCTTGAAGAAATTACTGTCTATTCGTTGCTTCCTCACCCTTCCCAACAGTTTTATACTAAAAAGAAGCACTCAGTTATTTATTCTTCTGTATAATAAATCTTATGGAACTTTACAACGGCTTTTATACCTTTTTGTTAGCGGGGCCTTGAGTGGCCGAGTGGTCTAAAGCGCTTTCCGTTACGGATCACTGCCGTCTTACCTCTGTCTGCGTGGGTTCGAGTCTAAGATTCGGCTAATGTAGTTATGTGAGAAAGCTTGCCAGTAGTTTCTCCTGGGTTGGTGATTTTTCCCGGGGGTTTCTCTGGTTCTTCCTCCACCAATAATACTGGTCGCCATGTATAGCCTATCGTGTGCTGAAAAATGGCGTTAAACCCTAAAACAACAACAACCTTTTTGTTAAGGGTTGGTGGTGATGACTCACATTAGTTGATGGTTCAAATAATTTTGGAATGTCAGCATCTCTTGATGCTTCATGGGTATGTGCATTTGTCTTAGTCACTGAAAGGCCATTGCCTCTTATCATTTTGACCTTTCATGTGGCACACAATTATTTGTTTCGTTTGAATCTGGATGTATTGTATCTTATTTCTGTGAGTCCGCAAGAAAAGAAATGTAGTTTTGAAATGTGAAACATTTAAAACTTGTATTTTAGCCAGTGAGAGATGAAAACACAAGAAAACTTGTAATTTGATACCCTGTGATGTCAAACTAGCGTCAGCATGTTTGTGTTTCTTTTGTGTAGCATGCATGCCATTGAAAAATAACGTGAAGATACAAATGCAGAAAACATTTTTTTTAGTAAGAAGAATAAGCCACTAACAAGTACAATACAACACAGTCACATGTAATGCGGATGCAATTTAGGTATATAGAGTGGTATCACATTAAATGCCATTACACTACTATCCTTGCAAAATCATGGTTAATTCTTTCTTACAATTATGCTGTAATATCAATAAGTAAAATACCTCTTTTTCTATATATGAAAATCTGGTTATAGGACACACTGTACAAATTATATGGAAGAACTGTGAACCAGTCAAGAAATCGGTGAACAAATAATAAGGTATATATAGGTTTTGTGATACATAATTGGTTAGTATTGAAAATTAAAGTTTAGTAATATATATATATATATATATATTGAGAGATTATCCTATCTGTAATTTAAAAACAATGATAGATAATCTTATAGTGTTGCAAGTTTATAATGTTACAGGCTTGATTTAGGATTACTCATTGATGAAAGCAGCACCTGATTAATTTGGTGCAGAATCAATAATATGAATTTCATGCACATGTAGATAAAACAAATCCTGCGGCTCATATGGTGTTCTGTATAGATAGGTTCGCAAGAAGGATAGATGTGCATGGTGGAATATAAGTCTGATCATTAGCACCCAGAAAGTTTGTTATTGAATTTTGACCATAATGGTGTTTCCATATGTTTACTATGGAAGTTGAATTAGTACCGTGCGTCCTTTACACGAATCCCACAGAGTTTATGTCTCATTGTCAAACAGCACAACTGCAATAGCTGAGATGTGTTGAGTATACAAGACATGTTTAGGAAATACCGTGATATACATTACGCATACGCGCATATGAATTGACTTTATTACACTTTGAATTCTTTCATCAGAGCTACTGTAAAAGATTATTATTATAATACTGTTGCTAAATGAATCTGTGTCTGACAAAATAATTTTATTGGATTATAAGAACTCTAACATTACTTATCCTTTAATAGATACATTGCATAGTTTAATTTAATTTGTCGGTTCAATAATAAAATTTGGTTAACTTAAAACAAATTATAATCTATTTGACGGCATGACGTTATGTGACATAAATTTGCATCTCTGTAAAGTTTAGAATTGTATCATATTAAAGGAAGAGAGAATACAGTCGTACACTCCACATACCTCTACAGCTGAAGTTTCCTGACAACACAAATCTGTTTTGTGACAATGCAGTTAGAGTTTACTACATAGTTAACCTGGTTATATGATTAAAGTCACTGCAAAGGAGATAACTGTGTGAACCGAACACAGTATTTTGAAATAACAACGGCTAGAAACAACAACCACCCACGGGTAACGCTGTACGTGGTAACGAAACCCGAGAACCTTTTGTCTCATATTTAATACATTACGACTGAGCACACACCGTTCCGTTACCGCAAGACTTCTTTGCTACATGATCGTCACGTATGTATTTTTACTCAGCTCAGTTTGTCAAGATTTATTTTCAGACCGAAGACAAGAAACATTCATCCATTAAACACTGTCAGCATAAATACCTTAAAAGCGTCCAAAGTAAATAATGAAAGAGAAATGTATGTTTATCATGGGTACCACCGTCTATTTTAAAGAATATGTTTGTAATGACTCAAAGAGTTTGTGCCAATTCCTTGTTTTATGTCCCACTAAAATTAATATTTTGAGAGAGAGAGAGAGAGAGAGAGCCAAAACGTATCCCGAGTGAATAACATTTTGTTGTTGAGAAAAGGTCAAACTAATGGATTAAAGTAGAAACATACCAGTAATGAAACAATTTAATTTGAAAACAATATTTTAATTTCAAACGTGTCAATGCGCGGGTTTCAATATCTTGTTACACCTTTATTTCACAGATCAAACAGCCACTGAAAGATAGTTTAAAGGACTACAAAGGAGCCAATGGAACCGACTTGCTGTCCCTTGGTTGGAATATTGTCATGCTTCAAGTAAAATATTTATGCTATAGTTTATTATTTTTTTAAAAAAATTCGATACAGCAATGTCTTTATGTCAGCAGTTTTCATATGTGTGCTAGATTAAATTAGGTTGTTACTTAAAGATCATGCTATTTGGTATAACGGTACCAATTGCGCCTGTCCTTGTGGGTGGAGCGTAAGGTGTAGGATTCATACCAATCAGAAATAAATAACAACACAAGCTATGATTGGTGGATTATGTAAGAGTTGTACTTTCTGTTAGGCTTAAAAAAAAGTTTAGCCTCTTGGCAACATGTGAATTTATGCTAATTCCTATATAGATCATATTTTGTATTTTTTATGATTTTTTTGAAAATGTCATAGACATGACTGAAAATAGGTATGTTGTGACTAGATAACGCATACCCCTGTCTAGTTCCAGCAGAGTTATCTCTCTTAAATGCAATGGAGTACCTGGTTTTGTCATCATCAAATTGACAATCTAACATTGTTCTCTATAACAGTGTGTGAGATGCATGCTAAATTAGGATATAAAATATATTTATCTCTCCAAATATTAGCATTGAGGTCTATGGAAAAACAATTGGTACCGTGATACCATTTCTAAACAAAACCGCACGCACAAGCAGGGGGCCCCCAATGACTGAGTGGTCTAAATCGCTCTCCGTTACGGACCACTGCCATCTCACCTCTGTCTGCGTGGGTTCGAGTCTCAGATTCGGCCAATGTGGGTATGTGAGAAAGCTTGCCAATAGCGTTTCGTGGGTCAGTGGTTCTTCCCGGGATTTTTCCCTGGTTCTTCCTCCACCATTATTACTGGCCGCCATGTATAGCCTATCGTGTGCTGAAAAATGGCGTTAAGCCTTACAACAACAACAACAACGACATCACAACCAAGCTTAAAAAAATTTAAGAGAAATAGCATGCTCGAGTAGTAAGCAACACATGCAGATAACTGTTGGATGCAAAAAGCTTTTGATAGTGATTATTGGACGCTACACTGGCCGAAAGTAAGACAGATGTTTACATTAATACTCACATTTCTCAAACGTTTTGGAATGGAGCCTTTCAATTAATAAACTTTCTTTGCACATTTCGGTGTCAGATTATAATAGAACTTCTGTTCTGCAAGATCACTTTAAATGATCTGGTTTGATACATCAAGCAATTCGTGTGTGTGCGTGTGCATGATACAGGAAAGTCAGGCTTGTTACTTTCGGCCAGTGTATTAAAAATTGAGGTAATTTTTAGTTTAGATTCCTTAAATAAACGTCCTTGAATCTACAAAATGGCAACACGAAAATCTTTAAAAGTACATTTAGTATGACATTTTCTTCTAGCATGTTCTCTTCTAATATTATTATTTAAAAGGTTTGTGTCTCGGGGCCAAACTTAAGCCTCTTAAGCTGTAAAGCTTGAAAGGTTTGCATTCGTAATAGATCCTTTACGTCCAGGTTGTGCACAGTCTTCGATGACGATAACTTCTGACGCCTATCGCTAATTACATTCAGTCGATTTGCAAACATGCGGAAGATACATATTTAACTAATGGATTACCTATGTTAGTTTTTCTTACTGGTAAAAATAACATTTTTGTTCCTTCCAAATAAATCGTTGTTCTAATTCTTTTCTACGCATTTTTTTCTCTACAGTTCCATTGCTGCGGAATTGATAATTACACCGATTTTTCGGTTGCGAAAGACTGGCAGACTATCCCTTACAATGGAGCGAGTATAACACTTAACACACCACTAATGTGCTGCAAGGAACCAACCAAAGATCTGCCTAAATGTGCTCAAACCCCAATTAATGAGACTATCAGCAATGCAAACACAGTAAGTTTAATGAATAATCTCCATACACGAATCTTGTATCTTCTTGTACCAACTGCTTATGAGATGTCAGACGTGTATTATTCCTCAGATAAAGAGATTTTCAGACATTTGGCGTGCAAAAAACAGTCAAGAGTAACTATTGACCTTTTTGATAAAGTATAAAAGAGTGACATGATATTTTTTATGAAAGAACATATTCGAATATTATATGGCCAAGTTCAGATTTGGGCATGTTCAGGTACTAATAACCTTCCAAATTTTCAAGTGCAAGGTAAGCAAACACCAAAATATGACAAGAAAAGAAATAGATGAGTTAAAAAGGTAAAGAAGTATTATATACGTGATCTAAGGATTATACATATTGTAACTTTGTTGGTCAAAAATTAGAGAGGGTAGTAGATTTTCCAGATGTTGAATCTACAAAGAATTCGACTGAATATAGCAATAGTAATAAAAATTAATAGAGTACATTTATTGATTTTTTTATTTTGAGGCATAAGTTGAAATCAGTTAGAGAAACATGAAAACAAGATGTATCACTCGAAATCCTCTAGACTGATATATATATATATATATATATATATATATATATATATATATATATATATCAGAGGCAAGTTCTGAATGAAAAAAAAAGGTCTTTCGTGATAAATCCGGTATCCATCAGACGTACACGGCCCACCCATCTAACGCGACGTTGTCGGAAAAGTATGACCATGATGGGAATCTTGGCACGTTCAAGCACCTCGTTGTTTGTTACTTGATCACTGCAAGTGGTGATCCCGAGTTTGCGTCAGAGAAATCTCATCTGAAAGGCGCTCAGTCTTTTCTCTTGTGAGCCGTACAGAGTCAACCTTTCGCATGGATATAGGAGAGTGATTAGCACGCGGTCACGGTACACGGTGTTCAGGTGCAGCATACTGTTGTGCCACACTCTTTACGACAACCTGGGAAGAGTTATTGATGCCTTTCCAATCCGCTTGTTGAGCTCAACATCGACCGATAAGTTACTGGTGATTGTGGAGACGAGGTACGTGAACTGACTGACGACCTCAAGTTTGTAGTTGTTGATGATAATACTGGCGGGGGAGGGGTCCGATTTCTGAGCCATCACGTGTTTTTTCTATAGGCTGATGGTTATCCCAAATTCACCGCATGATTTAGCAATTCCGCCCATTAAGGTCTCGTAAATCGGCTTCTGCGTGAGTGGCAAGGGAGGCATCATCTGCGAAGAGCATATCCCTGATGATTGCTTCAAAAACTTTTCCCTTTGCCTTTAGGCATGCCAGGTTTAACAGTTTACCATCTGATCGTGTGTGCAGGTAGATCCCTTATGTGGACGTTCCAAGAGCACGCATGAGTAGGTACAGCTAAGAAGATGCCGAAAAGCGTGGGTGTGTGGAACGCAACCCTATTTCACTCCGCTGTGGATGTTGAAGGGGTCCAATGTTGAGCCATCAACCTGCACTGTCCCTTTTATATCGTCGTGGAAGGAGTAGATCATGCCTAGCAGCTTTGGAGAGGATGCAATCTTCGCCATGAATGTAAAGAGTCTATCTCTGTTGACCAATCAAACGCGTAAGTGAGGTCTTTAAAAGCCAGAAATATGGGTTTGTGACGTTTTTTGCATTTCTCCTGCAGTTCCCTGACGGAGCAGATGATGTAGATTGTTGACCTCTCTGTTAAGAAACACATTGCAACCCTGGATACACTCTTTCAACAATCATCTGCAGTCTGTTCAGGATGACGCATGCGAAGCCTTTACCCACGATGCTGAGAAGGGATATGCCAGTGTATTTGTTGAGTCACTTCTGACTTATGTCGCCTTTGTTCTTGTATAAGGTGACGATGTTGGCGTCTCTGATATCCTGAGGCACTGTACCCTCATCTCAGTACTGACAGATGAGGTCGTGCAGGCGTTTGAGAGCCACATTAGATGATGTCTGATACACTACAGTGCCACCCTTCCATGGTATTTTACCAAAGGAAAGTTTCTCTCAGATCTTCTGTAGTTCTGCCACAGTAGGTTTCTCGTCTAGTTTGACCTTGAGCTGGAGGTTTTCAATGGCATTGAGGGCATCGTTGGTCACATGGTTCTCTCTGGAGTACAGTTCAGAGAAGTACTCCACCCATACGCTCCATCTGCTTGCCGTTGTCGTGGATGGTATCGCCTGCGTCAGACGTAAGTGGTCATATCACTTTTCTTCGTGGGACCCATTGTTTTCTTTATGTTATCGTAGATGCCTCTGATGTTTCCAGTATCTGTTGCTGATTACTGGATCTTCTCACAGAGCCGAAAGCAGTAATAATTGAAGCACTGTCGTGCTAACCTCTGCACTTTCCTTCTGGTAGACTTGTATGCCTGTAGAGTCCTTTGGCAAGGGAATCATTTATATATCATTTGAGCACTTGGACGCTCTTCTATGGCTGGCATGAGCGAAGCGGAGTTAGCCTCGAAGCAGTCGTTGTTCTTTGACTGATTCTTACCAAAGCTCTGAATCAAACATCCTGGAGTAAACTTCTCAGCCTGTCCGGATATGACGTCTTGCTCACGTCAATGAACGGTAAACCTTCATGCATAGAGCGGTCTATCTTCTTTGGCTGACATTTCTTTTTCAGCACACGAGTGGTCAGTGTCGCAGTGTGCGCTGTGGAAGGGTAAGAAGCACACTCTTCATGGCAAACCACCTCGTAATGATCAAGTCTAGATGGTGCCAGTGTTTGTACCGGGATGCATCCAAGACACTTCATGCTGTGGCTTTCAAATAATGAATTGGTGATGCCTGAGGTCGTGATACTAGCACATTAATCTCATTAATCTTCCCAATGCCAAACCTGCCATGACAGAAAGGTCATGAGTATTGGTCAGCACCCACCCTAGCGATTAAGTCTCTCGGTAATATCAAGTTCCCTTCCTTGGGAATTTTGTCGATGAGCCAGTTGAATTCGTCGTCCAACTCATCCTTGGTATCTGCAGTTGCGCTTAGTGTGGGAGCGTAAACACTGATCAGGTTGACGGACCCGGTTGTGATGTGGAGGGAGAGGAATAACAGTCTTCTGTTTTCTTGTTGGCAGGGTTTAGTCATCCCAAACAGAGTTGCTGATGACGAACTATCTGGCTTCGTCTGCGCTCTTTCCTTGCCTGAATAACGTTAGATCTCGTCTCTGAGGGACTTGAATCTGGTATACGTGTCGCTAGTAAGTGGGACGATGTAGACCTGGAGTTTTTTTAAGTTTGTCGTGATGACATTAGTCTGTCGAATATTCCTGATTACCTGGAGATCATCTGAGAGTCCAGTCAGCATGGTCCGGATATCCCATGTGCTAAGCTTGAGGATCGGAGACTTCCTTGTTTGTTTTCATTTGTTTCTTGGTGCAATAGTTCCAGTCCGTTTTGTCAGGTATTCAGTTACCTTAAGTCCTACGCACCCAGTATGGCAGACGAACGTTTGCGGGAGGGCACCTTATTGTCTGAAGTCTGCCCCGCTTGTTGGTCTCTCCATCCGTTGGAAGCAACCCATGGCGTCTGAATCTACGCCAATTGAGCGATGATTTATAAGCGGTAAACTGCTTCCCGTGTTGTGTCGACGCTGTGAAGCGAAATTGGAGTGTCCTCCTCAGGGCCACTGCTGGACAAGGTGAAATGGAGAACTGTTGTTGCCCATGCAGATGAATCCACCTCTGCACGCAGCTGATGGATCCAAGGTAAAGGATAAGCCGATGCTTCATGGCACCAGCGGCGTCAAAGGAGTTGCCGAGATGACACTGAAAACAATGCCAAGTCGGCTTAGGGACTCCGTCTCCGGAGTTTCTGTTAGGGCTTACTCCCTTCCTTAGCCTTTCCTATCAGAGTGTATAGTCGCAAGGCATCGAAGGTTTTAAGTCAAGAGTTGAGCTTTTCCTAGATGGGCGACCACCCAACAAAGAGGGAGGGTAAATACAGTTACAGGAAACTTTCTGAATTTTAAATTGGTGTAATGAAAGGAAACCATTAAATACGTAGCGTAGACGTTTCCAGGTTTGCTCCACAAGCTAATTCTCAAATGTAGCTGTCAACTACCCAAGACAGTTACAACACTTCAAGTTTGAACGAGGACTACGCGACTTTTATTTAATAATCTTGCATTGTTGTAAAAACAATCTGCGGACGGGAACATACATTTCGGTGTTCAAGAACATGTCAAAATAGAAACTGCGTAGTTTGACTACAATCAGCTAATCAAAGGATACGCAAAGTAGCGGCATAGCAAGTTCTTATAAATCGCTGGTACAGACATTATTCTGTAGGATTCAAGGGCATCACTTTTCGCTTTGATTGGTGTGTATATACGTACGTGTTCCCCCTCCCTCCCTCCCTCTGTATATGTGTGTGTGTGTGTGTGTGTGTGTGTGTGTGTGAAATATAGGTAGTATTAGACAAATGTACAACTTATTATGTCTGGTTTATTTTCTCGTTCGGAAAATTGGCTTTCGAGTATAAAAATTTATTTATGTTCCGTAGGCCTGTTTCGACAAAATTTGGGATCTTACCCTCGGGAATACAGCCATGGCCGTTGGGATTCTCGTTGCCTGTGGTGTATTCCAGGTGAGTTTCTGTCAGTTAGCAATGTTAAAGTTAGAAATGATCTTCACTGGAATATATTTTTAAAAATGCCCACAATGTCTTAAAACAAAAAAAAAGTTAAATGAAAGATCCATAAACATCTTTAAAAATTGGAAAATGTATTAAAATGGTGGTCATTCGTCAAAATGTTATTAAATCGTTTGCAAGAACATTAAAATATAGTTTTTTTTCCCCATTTGAAAACTTCATCAGTAAAGACTCGTTTGGACGACCGCCTATATTCACTCCTCATAGTATCTAAAAATATTGTGTCGTGTCATTTATTATTTTTGTATGAAATAGCAAACCTTATTAAAACAAAGTGCTAGAAATATCTGACATCTGAATACATGACTTGATTTCGCAGCCTAATATTTAAAGCTATATCATCATGTGAATTTAAAAGAAGGCATATGTCATTAAAAGAAATAATTTTAGATTTTATATATATATATATATATATATATATATATATATATAAACATAGATAGATAGTTAGATAGATAGATAGATGGATAGATCGACATATATGCTCATTCCTTGTGAAGAACTTACATTCTAGGCTATGGTTTGAAAATTAGAAGGCTAGTTTGATAATAGTATTTATAGAAAAGCAACTTACTCAAATGAAACCGAAATGTTGCACTGGTTTCTTGAGGCAAATCGAATGAAAAGTTATGAAAAGTAGATAAGTATGCACTGATAAGGCACGGCGAACGATAATGAAAACACTATTAATGATGCACCTTTTTTCTGTTTCCAGATTCTCCTGATTGTGTTTGCATACATCATATATAAATCAAAAGACAAGGTCGACCCAGTGTAAAACGTACGTATATCAATGTAGCTAAAAATAAAATATAAATCTTTCAAAGCATGAAAGTATAAAATGACAATGTACCTTTGTAGATAAAAAAAATTCTTGCGACAGGAGCAAAACGCATGATATTTGAAAGTTAAAATATCATAACGCGTATCCATCGGTCATCAGCAGCAACATCTGGTAAAAAGTGAAGATACAATATATACTTTCCATAGTTAAGACAAAAACAGTGTAGATTTTGTAGAAATAACAATCCTTTAAGCGTAAGTTGAAAGAAATGTCACGAATAGCAGTGATCTTCGTTTTCGCTTAGCTTCATTCAGATGTTATAGATTTTCATGACTTAGAATACACATTTACACACATTTTAAGAAATTTCCTAATTTTCCTGTTAAAGAACGCCTTTAATATTCATGTTTCCTTATTCATACTGTACACTGGGATTATCGCATTACTATCCATCGAAGGTTTTGAATTTTAAAAAATCGTTTGTTTAGTTTACTTCGTTTGACATGTACTTCGGTTTCTTACATTATATTGCAGATTGAGTGAAGACTGGGATTTGTACATTTGCTGCATGACGGGAAACATACTGTGATCAAAACCGTATCCGTCCAATGGAATATTTTCTTTATCAAATTTTTAATTTTGTTTATTTTAAAATGTTATCGCAATCTGCAATTGTCTTAATTCCTTGTAATCTTTCTATTTTGTAATGTTCATGATAAATTTGATAGTCTTATTTTCTTCGTTATACCTTACCTTTTTGGCAAACTATGCTGGCCTAAGACTACTATTATTAGCCAATGGGTTTACCCAGCCCTGACGATTCAAAAACGAAGTCATCAGAAATATGTTTCAACCTAATCAAAGTAATGACTGAAAGTTTAAGCAATTAGTTTGTTTAGCAGAGATTCTAGAAGACAGCAAAACTATGACTAGTAAATTGTGTGTGTTATCTATCCATGTATTTCTGGTGAACAAATATGTCGTGACTATCGATAGATACGTGAAACACAGGGCTAGTTAATGTGGTGGTTACGATTAAACTAAACGTTCCGAGTTGTTCCAAACATATCGAAAAATATCTTAACGAAAATGTTTTGTCAGTTATAAAGGGTAGCTTCTCTGAGAGAACTCAGTATACGAGAAAATAGTAAAAATCGTGTAACTATGTTTATTTGTCTTGACATATGTATATTATAATGATATGTTTTGAAATTATTTCGACCCATACCAAAGTTTCAAACCTATTATGAAATTCATGTTTTAATATTTTCTCGAATTCTATAATCATTATCTTTCTCTACAATTGTCACATATTTTCAAAGGAATTCTAAATCTTGTATATTTAATCGCAAAATTATATTGATACTATTTTATCCCTGAAACAGTGATTGAGTCTGGCCAACTTTTCAGAAAGGGGACAAATTATTTAGTATATATATTTTCATTTATATTGCAATAGCCGGTTATATTTGCCGTTCTTAGACTCTGTATCCAGTGCCTCACCCTTTTTTTATTTGTTTTCCAATATCAGGGTTGTTTCTGTTTTAGATAGTTTAAAAAAAATCTATCTAAATTTGCTATATCGTTTGTAAATAAAACTTCGTATTGTTAATATTTAATATATTAATTATACATCTTTGCGGCTAGTCTTCCCGGCTTAAGTAGCATATGTCTGTGTATGGCTTCATACAACATTATATCACGAACGAACATGCTGGTCTACTATCAAATGAAGCATGGAGTTTTCTTGTGAATAGTCGCTTTAAACTTGAACGTTAGCTGTGATTAGAGCTACCTTTTATTTTTGCTGTTGTTCAAGGCAAATATTGGAAAGGGTGTTTGTACTATGTTACTACTTTTATCTTCAACAATTTTACGCTTAAAATCCGGAAGAGCAATGAGAATTTTGTCAGTGTAGATGTTGCTTGCGTTGCAGCAAAACGAATCCAATATCTTTCAAGACATCTAACTAGATTTATTAAAACGTTAATACTTTCATAAAATTAAAATGCGATAGCCTATAACCCATCATATCTGTTCTAGTTGACTATATTGTGACCCAATTGTACTGCTACATTTCCATTGACCCCTTAATGACACGCGTAACGTTAACTTTCCTTTATCAACACAGGACTTCCACTCCGACACCACTGTTTAATCAAAGTGGCCCCAATCTCGTCCCAAAGTATACTGACTCCTTTCCCTGTGGCCAATCCCCACACTCACCCTGAAACAAAACTTCCATCTTCTCCCCAAAAAAAGTAAAACAGTCTAGCTTCCTAAACATAAAAAATCAAAGGATCAAAGTGTTCCTCTATCATACCTACGAGTTCTTGGAAAACGGCTGGATTCAGAATGAAAAAGTTCGATTTAATGCTTGCGATTCCCTTAAAAACAATTGGAAATAAACAGACAAAACAATATATGCAAGTTCATTTGCAAGAACGACCCATCGGGAAAGCTTTTTCATTTTGGAAAACATATCGCTAATTAGACAAGGAAAATCAAAGATTTTTAAATATTTGATAAACATGTTTCATCAAGTGCTTCATTATGCATTATTATTGGTCATTCTATTTCCATTCAAACTAGGAAAGATACCATACCTGTATACATATGTCTGTAAAACGAGGTCGTATGTGTAAATGAAATTAAAGCAAGAAACTTATTCCATGATAATGCGTTTGTATTAAGACGACGAACAACGCTAACAGCGCGAGCACATGCATACACAAATCCACACAAGAATATGCTAGTCCTTTGCAGCTCATGAAACCATGGTGGCTGTTCGCTTTTCACCGTCCTGCTTATCTTGCACTTCAATGAGAGATCTCTAAAGAATTCCACATCAAGATAATATGTTGCATACACACTGGCAAACTTGTTCCTTTAAAGGGTGTTGTGGGCCATAATCGGAGTATGTGTAATGGACACTTGAAGGAAGCTACATTTTGTGGGGTGGAAGGACGTATCGCAACTTATTTCCTAGATATCCAGTTGGTTTAGGTTTTCTTGTAGGATATTGCAGTTCCTAAGGGCGCTGATTTCACATTAGATTATGCAATCGTGTGCAATGTTTTGAATTTTATACCTGATGGTAGATCATCGATGAACGCCCCGAAGAGAATGTTACACAAAGCATCCCCTTAATATACTCCGCCAACAGCTGGTGCAGGGTTTCACCATCTGCGACAATCTTTTGGTATCTTTTTGTCAAAAGATTTATGATCCACTTTATTAGAGCATTACCACTGATGCCACAGTGATCCAGCTTACACAGGAGTCTCTCATGGAGACAACCTCGAAAGCCTTACTAAATGTAAGGGCCAATATATCGTATTCCTCTACTAAAGACAAGCACATCACATGTGTTTCTTTACAGCTTTGTCTAGCACGTAAACCGTATCGGTAGTCTGTTAATATGTGAAGTTATCCAGATGACGCATCATGTTTGTCAACTATATAGTGTCCAAGCATTTTCAGCAGATAATTTAAACAGTTCGGCAGTTGCTGATTTCGAATCTTTCTCCCATTTGGATGATAGCCAGGACATTTGCTGTTTTCCTCATATCAGGGATAGAGCCGGTTGAGATGAACGTCCAGTAAATATTTTTCAAATATGGTGCACGGTCTTCTGCTGTGTCTTTCAAGATCCTTACTAGAGTTATGATATGGTCTGGTGCCCCTCTATGGTTTATGCCTTCGCAATAAGATGTGTACACCCTTGAATGTCCGGCATAACATTTGGTAAGGATCACCATCAGAGTGGTCGGGTCGCTCTTATCATAACGCAAGAATGACTGGTGTTTTCTATTCAGTATATTGGTTTATTGGATGCCTCTAAATTTAGATTGATATATACCTTTAAACATATATACTCAGTGTAATTCCAAAATCTTCAGATGGTGGTATTGATTTGAGTTTCCAACGTCTATCATATTTCCATGATATCTCCAGCCACACATACTATGTTGCCGTTACAATCTGGTCAAGTTTCACATCTCTGGCCTTTCTTGTAGTATCTTGTTCTGCAAACAATTTTCCTCGATTATTAGTTACGTTTTATGTGACGCTCTAAAGGTCCGTAATGTGCATATGTTTATCTTGTTAAAGAAAAAGAGTTCTTAAGCTTGTCCTCACTAGTTATCCTGGCTATTTAAAACGTATCTTATTCAGCTTACGTAATGCTAATATAACTGTCAATTTCTTTTCTTTTTGGCATATGATAAATGGTTGTAATTTGCGTTGAAGAGTATACAAACAGACTTACTTCCTCTGTGCACCTGTCAGAACTACTGGTTCCGCTTGCTCATTTTCACGTCCTGGACTTATAGCTGAGATTGGTTATATACGTCCTTCAACGTTAAGCAAAGAATGGTTGGAGATCTTTGTGAGAGATATCATTCCATAAATCAAAAAAGCATGTTAGGATCATCTTCCGAAACTTTATAAAGTGCTAGCTAAACGTACATTAGTTACTGAAGTCAACCGAATATATGAAGGATGGATTAGAAACGACAAGGTCGAAAGCGAGAAGGGATACATGAACAAGATGCACGAGGAGTAAAACTGCACAATATCTCAGCAGTGGGAGTGGAAATCAAAGTCAGGGGAAAAGTCTTTTACTAGCTAGACCTATGTTCCCAATGGTAAAATCAGTCCTTGCAGTGTCTGCTAAAAAGAAGCCTGAAACACAAGGAGGATTAGTCTTCCCGCTGACACCATGTATCAGGGGTTCTCAAGCAGAAGAGGAGCTTGCCTTTATCAAAAGCATTCGTGCGGAAACCCACATGAAATGGATGGAGGAGGAACGGATAAGAAAACAATGATTATGCTTCCAGGACGATTCGACCGCCGAGTACTACGAGTATGTCGAATATCAGGACACTAATATCACTAACCTCAAAGTGAGCACGCATACAAAATAGAGATTCGCGATGAAGATGTATACCTGCTTCCTCATAAGGCCATTATGGAAATCAGCGAGAAAATACAAACTAACGCCAACCCGCCAGTGGACTGTGTGGCCACTGCGTTCATCATGCTCCAAAATAACGCAAAGTTGTTATTCACGTCTGCGCAGTATAAGCTGAACAATCAGACCGTGGAAAAAATCAATGGCTACTTACCCCAATCAAGAACCATCCTGAACTGAAGCATGTACAGCGATGGCTACATGCGATAGTGTGCTACTATCATATGTTGGTTCATAGATACCAACACGGGCGCAGCCGTGTGGAACGAATTTCCTGCCAATGTGGATGTGCTTCCTGCAGCAGCTATGGATGATAGAACTAATGTGACAGGAACTCTTTTTGGAACCAATTTTTCTTTTGCACGTACTGCTGCCTAAAAAGTGTGATTTGTAACTCGATGTACTCTTACTGATACTAGCCAGGAGATATGTATCATGTTTCCTCTCACCAGCATCTTAGGAATAGCCTTAGATTTCCTGCAAAAGTTCAACTCGTGGATTCCAACAGCCTCATTGAATACGATAGCGCTTCTGAAATAATCTTATACTCCTACATCAATCTCTTCCCAGAGACTGTCGTAAATGTTTCCACATGATCGCGAAAACTCATCTTCGCAAGGATACTCTTTAACGGATACTCATATTGTATGAATTTTGCATGGCCTACTAACTGAACAGGAGTCATCTTATTCAACCAATAACAAAACGCGCCTCAGAAGGGCTATGTCAAGGAAAACGCTTCAACGTATTTTGATGTAATACTGCTGATTGAATCGCTGCACTGGACGCTGATGACTATGACTACGCTTTACCAGCTCCTCATTCTCTTCTTCTTCGCTCTCAAAACAATAAATCATTTCAGGCACATAACTCAGATCCTTTTTTCCATGGGCTATGAACTCCTTTGCATACTTCAACCATTCCTGACACTCCTCTTCACTTCAGCCAGATGTGTTATTTATGCTCTCATTGCTCAATTCGGGTCAATCAACACTCCAAGACCAAATCATAAACTCCATCTTTCTTATACTAAAAGCACATCTCTAATACAGTGAGCCACCTAGCAAGTTGAGCCTCTCAAGAAAATAAAAGTGAGACAGAAGCCCCATAACACAGTAGCAGAGAAAGAGTACTCTTCACTAAGCTCGCAGCTTTTAATGGACATATTAATCATAAAAAATGATGCGATTATAGTGCTATTACGAAAAAAAACTTGAATACTTGTTAAGTGTCTCTGATATACCTTGATCGTCGTCTAAGAATTATATTTTGTGGGAATAGGAGGATGATGACATTTCAGTGATGAAACAGGTAAAGATCTCGAACGAATTAGCCCATATAAATATTATTATTATTAGTAGTAGGATTTATTAACCCACCTCCCTCCCTCACAATATAATTTTGTTGTCACAGTTTGTATTGAATTGGGAATCAGATGTAGATTATTTTTTCTTGTTTTTGTTTTAACTGCATAACACCCATAAATCATTCTGTACTTGAGACGTGTTGTAGCCAGATACCACGCGCATGTGATAAAGAAATCAATTATTTTCTGCATGATCATTCTAGCCATGGGATAGTTGCCACTTCTCTATATATACACTTCTTCTTTTCTCTACCCTTAGGCTTTGGGGACTTGTAAATCTTAGGAACAGAGGTTTAGTATTAAGATTGTTTATTGCATACAGTATAAAATAAACCGCTTACCTGGCAACAGCTCGCGTCAATTTGCTGTTGAACCATAAAATAATAATTCGCAGTTACTGGAATGCTACCCGAAATTTAACACTTACAAAGTTAAACTTTCCGAGCAGAATATACTAATAAAAGGGAATATTTTCGTATGATACTGTGGAAAAGAGAATTAATGTTAAGAGGTAAAGTTTGAATAACTAAATGCTTACATCAGCCATTTTCTACAGGACATTAAAAGACATTTAAAGTCTGAACACAAAAATGTAATTATGATAATAAAAATATAATCTGAATACTTAAGACATACGATATAATTATAGAGTATTGATTTTGTTTAACTATTTGTCTAGTTGGTAAATAACACTTCTGAGTGCAGAGCCATTTAGTCATTTTAATGTATTTATTTGGGAGAAGAAAGACAATCAGAGATACGTTTTACGATACAATGACTATTGACGATGAATATAAATAAATCGATTTATGGTTTGTGTCCGCTCACTGGTCATTACACCGCGTATTTTGGCTAAATAATTTCAAAAGAGCGTTGCTAAAAAGTACTCATTGTTATTTAAAAAGTGTTTTTAAAAAACTTTTTTTTAAAACGTGAGAACTATTATATTGACCTCAGGATTTGTAGCAGTCTGGTATTACTCTAATTAAGTTCGTAAATAATCCTTTTTTCTCCACTATTGAACCAAAAACTAGAGAACCTATTTCATTCTGACTAGGGTTAAGCAATTGCTTTTGAAACATCATACATATAAAATTATATGTAATGTAAATTCAAAAGCACTTCTTATCTTAGAATAATTGTTAATTCCAGACACATACAGGCTTTAAGTAAATTAACGTTTTCATCACACCCATGAAATATCGACATTGAAAAAACATGTAGGAAAAGAACATGAATTGATTTGTGAACAATGATATCGAAGATGAATGCAATTTTGTATTAAACTGTCATATATGTATTTCACCTAGAAAGTCATCTATTGGTCTTTTTTAGGCAGACACCAAACATGCACAAACTACTTCAATTACTAAACATATGCACATTTAATAACTCTAAAATGACAATGGAAATAGTTATTTGATGCATCTCAACTTAGATTTTCTTTTCACACTGTCTAGTTATTTCTCTAGCTGTCTCATCTCTCTGTATCTCTATCTCTGTCTGTCACTCTGAGAACTTATGTGCATGCAGATTTTTATCACGATTATTTTTTATTTATTCATACATTAATGCAACAGTTAATTACATAATAATTACATGTTATATTGACTATCTGCCTTTGTATAAACGTTAAATACAAAATGATTTCTTCTGTAATTGAATTAAATTGCAAACCGCGAATATTATATATTTTAAACTGTCGCTAGGGCAATTTATTTTTGTCAGTTTCTAAAACTGAACCAAATATTAACGAAACTGACCAAGCCCAAAACAGTCACATTTAGTTTTAAATTTATCCCGTAGCCATGTCTTTGTAAGCTACGTATAACTTATGACTTGCGTACATGGCCATTTTCACACGAAGACATTTTTGCACGACCTATCCTGTACATTTATAAAAGTTCTTTTAAAAGACGCCTGGACATTTTTTCGAAGATAACAAAATATAAATTGCCTCTTTGAATGGCAGTTTATGAAACATTGTTACTTATTAGTAATTACAAAGTGCAATTAATGTATAGTAAAATCATATATGAATTATTTGTATCAGTAGGGTATTAAGGATAAATGGCGCCAACGGTCAGTGACGTAATTGGCGCCCACTGCGTGGATGAAGGCATAAAGGGCCAGAATATGATGCCCGAAGCGCTGAAATCGGGGCATGGTTATTGAGAGGGTACTACACCAGCTAAGGGTTTTGTGAAGTGTTGAGTACTTCTGTGAAGAAAAATAAAGGCGAGGGGTGGGGGGTGGGGGGCTCGAGCGGAATTTTGGCGGCTAACAATTTTCCTGCAATTTAATGCCATTTGGTGAATTTTCCTGGCATGTATATCCTGTCATTCACACAAGACATTTAAGTATTATATTAGGCCCATTAATTTCACTTCAGACATAACACTGTTAAGCATGTACCATACATTTAACAAATTCGATTTATTTATGGAATGTTTGTAAAAAAAGAATATAAATAGACGTTTCTTTTAAATGATTTATGCAAAATTTTACGATGTCTGGATCCCTCGCACTCACTGTGATGGGAAAAAGTTTAGAAATTGCGATAAGGGTGTGCGCCGAAGGATAGGGGAACGGTTTGCTCATAAAGCACACGCTGGCAGCAAAAATGATTGCAAAGTCTTGTGTTATGGGTGCGCTATGTAATATGCTGAATGGTCGGAATTCAAGACTAATACATTTACAAACACACAGTTTTTGTCATGTACAAAAACAAATTTATCAGCATTTTTGGCGCTTCAAGATATGTGCCTCGTCCGAACACCACCACTCCTTAAGTAGGCTACAGATTGCACTACATTGTTTATCATGTGCCCATCTGAAGTCACGTGACCCAAATACATGTAATAACTCAGTGTGGATATACATATTAGACAGCGGGCACAGATGAATCAAGCCAACTTTGTTTTCATTGTGAATATTTCAATATTATCCATAATTGACAATCGCTCATTACTTTTCAACGATATTGGTAGTAACGAGCTATATATAATTATCTTAACTGTGCAATTTGTGTTTTTCTGTATATGGTCTTCTTTATTTCATAACGGATAATTTGTACTTGACTTGATTGTGTCATTTTTTCTTACTCTTTGCAATATAAATAAATTTAGCTATACATTTTTCGAAATGGTTTTCTTTGAGACTTTGTGTCGGGGGGTGGGGCACACCATTAAATCACCTTACCATTTGTATATTGCACGCGGAATTCCCATGGATGTCTGATTGTTCTAAGATCCTGCTGGCTCATTGATTAGACAAGAGTTATTATCAGTAGATTCAAGTTCACGTCTGCCTAGACAATACAGTTTCGGCTGACACGTTGTTTATGGGCAAGGCATATAACACGATTGCATTACAACGAAATAGTCTTCATCCGGGATCAGCTAAGGCGTACGAATGGGAAGGCATTGCCTTCGCATTTGATTCGTCTTTCCCCCAGGATGTGCTCACGCGGTGTGTCTCCGTGAATGCGCTTTGCTTCCATTTCCTTGATACTAATGAGGGTTTTAATTTATATATTTATATTTAAGTATTACGTTAATAAAAAAATTAAAATTACGGAACATAACGTAGCTTAAATTCGGGCCTCACACCACGTACATATAAAGATGTTAACAATTACTTTCTTTCTTCGATGTGGCTGAACATCTAACATCTGCAAGACAAGATAATTCTTTATTATACTCACGTAATGAATTTTATAACACATGATGTATATAAGAATGAAAATGTGAATATATTGCGTGATATTATTACATATTCCTAAATAGTGATTATATAAAATGGGGGCGGGGTAAACCTGCAAATATTTTGCAAGAGTCGTATGTTACCTGTATTATATATATATATATATATATATATATATATATATATATATATACAACATCAATACATCAATATAATTATTTTTATCTTAAATTTGTGTTTATGATTTTTTAAAACCGAATATAACCATTTTTGCTTTCTGTGAATTAAATTTTCAGATATTACAATACTTGCTTAGCATATCATGGGTATACTGCATGCCGTCATGATTATTTGAGACAGGTATTTTTACAACCTTTAACAAAACAATTACCAAAAGTTATTGACTTTAAGTTGATATATCATTTTGGTCAACTTTATTTCTATAAAATGCCAATCATCTGGTATGAAGGCAGAATTCAAAATCATGTTCAAATTTCATACATATTAAATATTTCAGCGACTAAGCTTTCTATATTCATTTAATATATTATCAATTGAACATGCTTTATTTGTTTAGATTGTTAGCAATTTGTATTACTGTTGCTGTAATTGGTTCATTTAGATAATAGTTATCGACAACATACGCTGCTTGCACTGTATATAGGATTATTAGGAGGTCATTATATGTGTCCACATAACTTATTTCTTAAAGTATTCAAAACATTTTTGCAATATGATATTTTGATCACTTCTTTTCTTGTGGAAAATAGTTATCGTATTTCAGTATATCTTTGGATCTTTAAGTTGATAAGTATGTATTTCATTTACAATACTTTTATGTATAACGCGAGTAATGATTTAGAAGAGTTTTATTATACTATCTTCTAGCTGAGAGCATATTTACTTTACTCTGCACATTTCCTAATTTCGTGAACTTACCAAAATCAAATGTAATTTGTTTTCTTCTGTTTTTCATACACACATTGCCAAACATTGGTTTACGGTCAGCTATTTTATTGACTGGATTCGCAGAACCTTCACCTTTGTGAGAAAATATCTGTCTGGCTGAGCAATTAAAGGTTACTTTTTCTTAGATGACTATTTACATGGTTTTGTGTTAAATTATCTTCATTGATATGGTCTGCAATCACACAGTCGATATAATTCAGAATTTGATTTCTTCCTCTCGAATCTCACAATCTTCAAAGTCTCTATTCTGTGATAGAATCATCAATTACATGGAGCTGATTACTTAGAACGAATCTGATTTGCTAAAGTTGAGTGACTGTCTGAAAACAATGAGCTTAAATAGAGCACTTCAGATTTTATTTAGCAATTTCAATTCACTTAAAATCGTTACTATTTAATAATCTAGGCTCTTATAACCGGATATGCATTTCCCAACTTCATTGTCTAACTCCAGACTTTTGTCAAAAATATAGATATTATTTTTTTTTATTTTTAAAACGCATACCATACCTATTTCTATTTCTCCATGGAAGTATCAGATCTTACCATATTTGTCTGGATGCTCAATCCTATATTTTTCGAGGATGAATTTTCAGCTTGATTTGTATTAAGAAGGTTATTACCAATTTCTGGTAAATTAGAAGTTCTGACATCAAATTCGATAACAAGAAAAATATATAGAGAGCTATTGGAAAAATGTAACATCTCATTTTCAATTGTATTAATTGTTCCATCAGAGCTATGCCCCGAACATTATGTCGTATATATACAAAATAATGTTCGGGGCATAACTCTGATGGAACAACTAATACAATTGAAAATGAGATGTTACATTTTTCCAATAGCTCTATATATAATTTGGAACCCAAGGGTATATTCTGACTCCGGGTTTCCGGGTTTTTAACATCTATACACTCTCACAGATAGAATCCTTAATAAGAACCGATATGCTTCAGGAATGTAGGAGACGTATATGTCTGCTCTTTGGAATTATCGTATAATAATCGACTCTGAGTTCATATATTTTCTTAAATTTAATTTGGCTAAAGCAAATAATGACAAACTCATTGGACTGAACCCCTTTTATGACTGTTTTAGGAACATACACATATCCCGTGAGAATTATGACGAGACAGATGATAATGAGCGATCATTAAATACAGAACACTGTACAGTACTAAGTGAACCAATCAGAATAAATGCGTAAAGTACAGAGAAAATGGAAATCAAATAAAAGTCGCCTGGTAAAGATAATGTTTTCAATGATAATTTGAGATGCATAGGAAAATATTTTCTTCCTATTTTGTAAGCTTTTAAAACCTGAGTTAGAAAACGTGTGTGTTTCGGAAGCATATACTATAGGGACGATTAAACAGATATATAATAGTGAGATAATTGAAATCCTACAATTTGCAGGCCTAATGGACTGCCAAGTTGTTTTAGTATGGTCTGGACTACTCTTCTTAACAATATAAGTTTGCTTTATCGCGCAGAAAACAATTTGTTTTACGAGAGACAAGCAGGTATTCATACAAAAGGCCCACGGGTGATCATATGTTTGTCTTATTTTCCTTAAAAGAAAATTTTAATCTAAGAATAGAACTGTTTTTCACTTGTGTAGTTGTTTCTCGTGCGTTCTACGGGGCATGTCTTATGGAGATACATGATCCACACTGCTATAGATGGGAAAATACTCAAGGTGGTAAGAACCATGTATATCTATTTACAGTCTTGTATCTTCCACAATTGAATGAAATCAAGGCTATTTATTTGCAATCAAGGACTTAGAGAAGGTGATAATCTTTCTCTTGTACTATTTGTTTGGTAGCTAAATGACACCGAGAATTACGTTTTGAGCTCGAATTATAATGGTATTACATCTGATTCATACGATGGAGATAAAATACGATATTTATAATTAATTGGCAGACGATACCGTTGTGTTTTCAGATACTCCAATAGATAAGCAAATTAATATTGACATAGTCTTTAATTACTGTAAAACCTATAAATAAAAAATTCGAAAGTTATGATTTTTGAGAAAAAAAAAGAAATAGACAAATCGGCATATTTGATACTTATTTAGGATTGGTCAATACACAGAATGGTAGATATTTATTGGGAACTGAGAATCTAATTAGTTAAACCAGGTAAAATATGTACCTTCTAACAAGAGAATATTGAATCTTATTTTACCTGTTGATTATAAGCTTGAACTATGGGCGCCCGCACATATGAGCAATGGTGCCACTGACTGGGGTTTTATTTATTTGGATTAATAAAACTATTCCTGAAATCCTGGTTTGATACAAACTTTAAAGCAAGAATTGATGATCCGTTTATTCATTCAGGTAAGTCATAGAATACTAACTCAACATAAACTCTTATATAATATTCAAAACGGAATTTTAATTAGAAAAATATTAAAATGAGGGCTAACATAACACATTTTTGAGCATGAAATCTTTTTTTACAATCAAGAAAGAAATTAAGATCGGAAAATTTATCTAGACATGAATGATTTTGCGATGTTTGCATGGGTGATGAATTTCATTAAATAATTATATGTCATTATGTCATTGTATCTCATTATATCTTTATATTTCAATATATCATTATATTGTACTATATCATTGAATGTAGCTAGTTTAGAGAATAGAAAGCAATAACTGTCAAAACACTTCTTGATCAGACCAAATGTAACAAATTTCTGGGGAAGTTAGGAATATAAGAAAACTTTCTAAAATGATTGATATTATTCAATAACAATTGTGTTGATTTCTACTCAGCTTTATTCCATGTGTAGATTACAAACGTTTAATCATATTGGAGTAATGAGAATTGTTTGTTCTATTCATCGTATTATATATCCTGTCTTTAGAATTACGTCCTGATTCATGTATTTAGGAACCTTTTCTGACTTTTTGCTGTATTAACTATGATATTACTCTCAGTCCGAGTTAAACTGCAATTATTGTCAAGAAAACAATACTAGTGTCCATGGCATTTACACGTCTGATAATGTAATGCTAATATTTTACATTATATTTAAGTATTGTAACCTGAGTGTAATAACATAATGTGTCATTGTTATTGTTAATCATATTCCTGTTTCTATGAAATGAACAAAGAACAAACACATAGGCAAGATAAATAAATGTGCTATTTATGGGCCAAAATTGGGTACACCTTAAAATGGAGTTAAAGAGATTATATATATTTGATAGATTGTTTTGAATTACCTGTCATTTGTTGTTGACACAACCAAATTTGTTTTCTTTTATAAATGAAAATAATTTACAACTTATCTTGTTGTATGTATAAATTGAATTATTAATGACTGCATAGCAAAGATATAGTTTTGTAACATGGTAGTTGAGAGGGCAACAAAAGGAGTGTCTTTATCCAGTTTGTCCTGCACACGCACATGTTTGTATGTATGTGTATGTGTGCATTCTTGCTCTTCTGTTTTTATGTTGTGTTTTGTTCTGCTTTGCTATTTATATATTATAAATTATAATTCCTGTATTTCTTTTTAAATGGTTGTAAGGAAGTGAACCGAACTGCAGATTCATGATTGTAAAGTATTTACTAGAGATTAGTTTGCTGTCCATATATTTAGTAGTTTACAAAACTGTATTCCCAAATATACCAATGTCTATATAATTAATTTTCAACACGATCTTATTCCATTGACGTAATGACTAGTAATAATGCTGTAAATCTGAGATATATTGAATTTACTGTGAGAGAAGAAAAAAATGCCATGGCTGATATACACACATGCAAAAGGAGACAAAAAACATTTTGTCTTGTCTTGTCTCGTCTTGTCTTGTCACATCCACAAGGTCTAATATGCTCAATTTATGCAGAATTGCAGAAGAAAGCCTGACCCCTCTTGTCCACATAAACAAATTCTGTCACACACCTCCAATAAAAAAAGTTATCGTTGTTGGAAATTTTTTTAACCCACTAGGACTGCCCACAACCATTCTCTTCATCCGCAGTTGTTTGGGTGGCGGCTACACCAGCGCTTTATTTCTTAAACCGCTTTTGCATCATCGTAATTTACCATGGATGCTCCTCAGGTAAATACATGACCCATCCACAAGGTCTAATATGCTCAATTTATGCAGAATTGCAGAAGAAAGCCTGACCCCTCTTGTCCACATAAACAAATTCTGTCACACACCTCCAATAAAAAAAGTTATCGTTGTTGGAAATTTTTTTAACCCACTAGGACTGCCCACAACCATTCTCTTCATCCGCAGTTGTTTGGGTGGCGGCTACACCAGCGCTTTATTTCTTAAACCGCTTTTGCATCATCGTAATTTACCATGGATGCTCCTCAGGTAAATACATGACACACACACACACACACACACACACACACAGTTATATATATATATATATATATATATATATATATATATATATATATATATATATATATATATATATATATATATATATATATATATATATATATATACATATATATATATATTGTGTATTTTATTGTGGTAATATTTTCATTATAATATATATATATATATATATATATATATATATATATATATATATATATATATATATATATATATATATATATATATATATATATATATATATATATATATATATATATTGTGTATTTTATTGTGGTAATATTTTCATTATAAGGGTCAGTTTTGTAAATAGAATTACATAGCTCTATAATTCATTTAATAGGTTCATAACGGTGGATTGCACTTTAAATTGGTAAAAATGTTTATATCACTTTTAAACCTTGTTTACAATTTAGACCGCTGATCCTATTATTGCGTCTCGCTTTTTTATATAAATATAGTGATAAACAGAATTAAGTATTCCTATCTTATACAACTGTAGCTACAGTAATCTTTTACTTCTGTTCAATTAATATTTTAAAAACATTAATCTATTTCAATTCGTCATTGGAATTACACTTGACTTTAGGGTAAAATCATTATTTTTGGATTATTATGAATCCATTATAAGACATTATGGATTATATCCTCGTGATAGATCAAGACTGTTGGCACGTTATTACATTTAAAGTTATTGACCCACCAGCACATTCTTGACTGCAATGTTATTAGAACGCCACTGGAATTCATTCAGAAGAATCTAAACGTTTGGACTTAAGATATAAAATTAAGGAATATTTGGGATTTTCCTGTTACTTTGATTCTGTTAGGATTTCTGATTGTCCAATACAACTTCCGTATCCTAATTCAACACATCACCAGAGTTAAACCTGAAGTAATGAATGTAGATTTGGGAAAGAACTCGTTTAATTTTGGATAGTGGTCACTGTAACAGCTGTACAGAGTTCGATAACTTGCCTTGAAAGAGTTCAAAATATCGTAAGAATTTGCAGTAAATAGATTTAACCTCCGATTATAAATTTATCAGAACTGTGTAAACGGTGTAAGTGATTCTGAAATATTTAAAAAGATGTAATTGCAAAGATTAAAGGTCTTCTCAAGTTTACACTGGAAAATCCTTACATATGTAAGTAATATCTCCATAAAGGACATCCTAATCTCTTAAGAAAATAACTGACCCGTGAACCACAAAATATTTTGACTGTCACGGATATCTGATGATAATGATGTAGTCTTAATCTCTTAAGAAAATAACTGCCCCGTGAACCACAAAACATTTTGACTGTCACGGACAGCTGATGATAATGATGTAGAGGAGATATTTTTCTTCCTCTACTTTGATTACAGCTCTATTTGCTGTTTCCTGTTGAACTAGCGTACATCCTGGACAATGTTTCTTTTTCATGGCCGATTAACCTCAGTATCGGAAGAAAACCTGCTTTCAATCTGACCTATATAAGCCATGTAGTAAAATGTTGATACTGATTGTATTAATATTCGTAGTTCTAAATTATTTTCAGTGTATTAGTTTTGTTCGAAGGAGCCAACTTTTCAATTTCCTATTGTTCTCCTCAAGTACAGCACTGCATATATGTGTAACACTCGTGTAGGTATTTAGTGCCTTCGAGTGAAACAACAAATATGCAAATGACGTTATATTCTGCTCTACATTTTACCTACTAACTACTTGGAGACTGTAGGTACTGGCAAACTGCACTGATTGCGATGTCGGTAAGTATATAGAATGACAGCTTTATGCCTGAGCAGTCCAGTTTTTACTTGATTTGTTTGCTTAATCGCGATTGAAGTAGCAGTGTTCTTCAAAGAATATCGTCTCTTTTATTGGCCGAATGATTTATTATCTCTGTAGATTTCAAACAGTGTAAATGCATCAGAAATTGAATATTTGCAAATGTAATGGTCGATTGACATTTTAGAAAAGAAACACAATTAACTAAATCTCATTGCATAAAGAATAAACAGTATAAAATATTCCATACGTCCAAGCTTCGTTATATGAACCAATTAATGGTATGAGAAGATAACCGATAGACGGGTTAGGAGTGAGTTAATCTGTATAACGATTATAAACATTAGATCATACATCCATAATCAGACCGAGTATCAATCGTTACAATAGTTACGTTGATACAATATGGTCCTATTTAAATCTTTGCGCTGTTCTGTTTGTTTCCTTTGATACCAAGTTAAGTTTGAAAACGATATAAAGAAACATAGAAATATGTTTATAACTGTCCAGTGCGATATCTACTCAAACTGCGACTTTCTTTTACAACGCATGGTGTCTAGCCGTTATCCACTTTGTATTCATTGTATGCATTATTATTTATATTTAATTTATAATATGTACCTGATTTTTGCCTAGCTCACGCGTTTGTTGTGATTGTGATTGAAGATCGTGAATGGGGTTCTGCATACTTCACCTTCATCATGAGTTTTAAGTAGCAAAGGCAAGATATTGAGTTCAAGAATTCGTTGAATTTTCCATCGTAACTTTGGGTTTGACTACAATATAATAACTTTTAAAATACAATGTGGATTGTTTATCATTGTACATCATGACATTCAAGACTATTGGAATTCATTATAAACATTCTATACGCTTGGACTCGCCATAGGAAATTTAGGATAATTTGAGAATAAATTCGTAATGATGCACGTAACTCATAAATTTGAAAAACTATATAATTTTTTTTTATTTTGCCAAATTTGATGGTTTTGCTTCCATTTGTTACAATGTTTGTCACCTAGAGTCGTAACAGTATGTATGAAGTTAAGTTGCAGGGTAAGTTAGGGAGATCGAACATTCGAAATGAAAGCAAGCATTAAGAATAAGATATATATCATTTAAGATATTAAAATACTAAATAACAGATAAAGATAACACATGCAAAACCCCTAAAACATAATTAAAATGTATTGTATAAAATGCACGTGGTTACAAGATTTTTTTGGATGATACATACTCAAACAGTTTCTTCAAGCAATTACGTCAATATACTTCTGTCTGACAAGGAGTTAATCGACACTATCGACAATGAATCGTACTGATAATTAGTACATCTGCTTTGTGAACTGGGTTGTAACACGAGGCTATATGTTTCTGGGTTGTAACACGAGGCTATATCTTTCCGGGTTGTAACACGAGGCTATATGTTTCCGGGTTGTAGCACGAGGCTATATGTTTCAATGGTGCTACTGGGTATGATTTAAACCCTGCATTTTCCAGCATATTTTCACAATCTTTTAGACCCTTTACATAAACGAATAGTCCCCTTTTTAATAACAGAATTGTCAAATTTCACAGTAAAAACAAAATTACACTAGTGTTTAGGTCTTTCATAACGACATTTTCTGTTGGAATGTCCGCCATGTTAGTTCGTCTAATAGCTATGTTCTTTTTCAGCTTCATTTTTTGTTTCGCAGTATAAGAACGTTGCATCTTTATTTAAAAAAGTAACCTTATCGTGATAAATATGGCATGCACTCAAAAACTTATTATAAAATATCAAAATATGGATTAGCAATCAATATTTGAAATACGAAGTGTCACGAGAATCTCGTGTTATCTGTCATGGTGACCAAAGTAAGGTTTGCATAAATATACCAATATATTTTCCGTATTTAGGCTTGCTAACTTTATCATGAGGCAAACTTCATGAAAAACATAGAACTGATTGTAGCTGGAATCGTCCTTTCGGCTTTCACAATTTTCGAATGCTGTGACGGCTGCTACAAGATCAAATGTATGTTGTTACTGTTAATAGACCCAATATTTGTACTTGTTCATACTGTATCTTTTATTGATTTCTTCCCATTGTTATTTTGATTTAAGAGAGTAAAGGAATATTTTGTTTGTCTAAACCAAAACTCTTAAAATGAATGTTACAAGAGGCAGTAATTTACATGGTATGTTAGTACTTATATCCAGCAGCAGAGAGGGTGAACAGACCACGATTTCAAGCAAAAATAAGGCTTCCAGATCATGTTTTCCAACAAAATATGGCCTATAGATAACGTTTTCGAACAAAATATCAGGTTTCCAACAAATCTCATTTAACCAAAAAAAAGTCTCCATTTTTGCAAAAACGGAGATTTTACGATTTTTTAATTAATTTTGGTCGCAACTTGTTGTCATCCACCCTCTCTGCTGCTAAAATTTTCAGTTCTGGGTTAACAAAAATAATAAATAATTTGATAGAGTCTTTAGGATCTCACAAACAGACTAATCGCTAACACCTCTTCTTGTAAATCAATCAGATTATTTGACTGGTCGGTGAGTTTGAAATTAATTCTGGTTAATGAATTATTATGGCATCGCATATAGACAGGATTAATTGGGTTTTCAATAATTAGGAATCCTGGAGGAGCTGTTGGTGCAAATGAATAAAGAATATATCCTTGCTGAGCTTGATTTGATCGTTCGAGATTAATCTGATAGCTTCCTTCGATAACATCACACACTAAATTGAGCGCAATCACCGATGAAATATTCACGTTGAACGGAGCGATATGCCTACCGCCACCATCTGGGTCATTATTGTGTTTGAGGATTTTTATTTCCGGTGATGCTGTTTTTTTCCACGTATCATGAATTATTTTGAAACCAACATCGATGGTGTCACTGAGAAGTTTTTTTAGTTCTGGTACGTTATATCCTGGTAGTTTAAATGTTGGGATATCTTCAACGCGGATTTTATAGTCTTCTGCAAATCTTGTTCTCGTTTTAGGATTACTTTCACCTAATACCTCTTGAATGATTTGCGCATTAAATGTTTCCATGTCATTGATGATTTTGTTACATATTTCTACAACACTGATAAATTCATCTCGGGTGAGAGAGCCGGATTTAAGAGATATTAACAACAGTGAAAAATCATTATTCATTGCTGTGAAATTTTCAGTGGGGTCATCCGGTTGAAGAATGTGGTAGATCTTCTTAGTGGGAGGATCTATCAATTCAATAAAAAAAATACAATTTATCATAATCTTTATAACACTTTATTGGATTATCCGGTTTTATCACGTCGGTGATATAATCAGTTTTTTGTGGTTCTGGTAAATCAACGGTTTTTCCACCGGGTGGTAATTCAGGCCATCCTAGTACGGTTCTAATAGAACTCTTATAGATATCTACGACGTATCCTTCTGTGCTTATCTCAATTGCGGATGATAGTGTTGGTTCATGAACTGTTATAGCTATTTTTGACTCTACTCCAGTAATCGATTTTATTCTACGCGCGAATTCATCATTGATTTGTTCGATTTGGTATGACCCTGTTGGTATCGAAACGACGTTCCAGTCTGGGGTTCCGTCGGGTTTATTCTTATTCGCAAACACTAAAGAATTATTGGGTTGTTGACCACCAAATGATTTTGATCTGATATTAGGCCAACTGTGATACATTCGTAGTTTTGCTAGCGCTATCTCCTTCACTGGGACCGGAGAGGGGAAATTCACACTGAATTCTGGATTCGTTGATGTTATTGATATCATGCTTGTTTGTACTGGGTTCGTGTTCTCCACTATTCGTTGAAGTAATTCCTGCGGTGTTGTCATTGTTATTATACTCATGATTTATTTCTAATTTTGGTATCGAGGAATCATAAATACTGACCATCACTGAGAACTCACAATCTGGTAATGTTGATATTATTGAGATCATTTTGTTTTTTGGGTTCGTGTTTTCTGATTCCATCGGTGTTGTCATTGTTATTATATTCATGTTGTCGCTCTAATTTCGATATCGCGGAATCAAAAATACTGACCATCGCTGAGAATTCACTATCTGATATAATCGTATTATCGAGTGACGACGATATCATCAGGGATAACTGCGAATATGCGGTTGATGCAATATGAAATTGAAGTAAGTAATTCTGCAGTTTACTCTGGCTGCATGATGATATCTTTTTTGCTATCCCGGTTGATATACCCCGATTGTAGCCATCGCAGAAATGCAAATTGGAACTACGACCGGGGCAATCATTGTAACCGATGCAAGTATTATTCCGGCGCCAGTGAGAACGCTTGACACAGAGTACACAATAACATCAATTGCGGTGATTCTTCGTCGGTATTTTTTCATTTTTATTTGATACTCCTCAGTGAGGGTTTTGAGTCTATTCTGAAATTCTCTGACCTGATCATAGCGACATTGAGTTGATGAAATCATTTTTATTTTAAAAACACTAGCGTTTTCAATTGTGAAATCCTTTCAATTTAGTTATTTACTTAAATCCGCTACGAATTCAACATACCAGGTTACTGAAATCCCAATCAAATTTTTATCAGTAGCTGTTATAGTGAACTTTTCAGTTGTATCCTTGTCGATGATCGTTGAAATCGTATTATTGACCCCGGATGAACTCGACGATGATATATTAAATTGAGTTAATGGTGTTACTAGTGTTAATCGATAAATACCCTTAACGGTTGCAGTGATATCTAATTTGTTGTTTGTAGGTGTCCACGCAAATGATCCGTGTTGGATTGTGTATACCACATTGTTGGTTTTCTCATGTTTTTTCAATGATTGTTATCATCCTCGAAAAATCACCTTTGACGGCTTCGATGAAGTTTTTCGTCTCATCGATGAATTTTTTAATATCAGGGAGTTTTATTTCAATTTTATCCAACGTGGTTCCAATAAATTTATCCAAGATGTTTCTACGAAAAACTGAAAAAAATTTTCCGTTTTCTTCAATTTTAGATTCAAGTGTTGTTAGTACAATCACAGAATTGTTTACCACATCGCTGAGAAGTTCTAATCGATCTGTAATCGTCGAAACGAGTACACCCGGTTTGAGTTTACCCTGATCGGAAAATAACGCGATAGTATCCTCGATTGCGTTTTGTTGTTTAACCAAAATATCATCCAGAGAAATATTACTGGTTTTCAATTTACCCTGATCGGAAAATAACGCAACGGTGTTCTCGATTGCGTTTCGTTGTTTAACTAAAATATCATCCAATGACACATCACTGGATTTCAATTTACCCTGTTTGTCCTGAAATACAACTATTTCGTTCGGGTCAACACTTGTTAAATTTAACGTCTCAGCTATTTCATCTTTGATTAGTTTTTTTACATCCTTGACAGAATCAGGTGGTGCAGTGTCATCGGGTTTGGGTTTCAAAGATCTCCCCCAAATATCAATCATGTTATTGTAAAACTCTTTCTCTATCTAAAATCGTTTTTGACGACTTCGTCGTTGCCAGCGATTACTAGTGTATTCATTCACGACAACATGTGGTGGTTTTCCGCTTGGGTTACTCAAGGAGTTAGAAATAGCGTCAAGGACATTTAATACTTCGCTGCCACATATTGGTGGGTCAATCATCGTTTGTGTTGGTAGCGTAGAATACCAAGTCTTCATTGGAAGGGTTTTTATATACCGCATAAACTCTTTTGGTGGGGCTAATCCATATGAATCGAAATAAACAATCCCACGTGGATCAATAGCGTATGCAACCCAGTGAGTTCCAGGTCCGGTGCTGTTATCTAAATTAATGATTCCGGTTTCAACGCTGTTTGGTTGATGTGGTAATTGATCTTTCATAAAGACACCTCTGAAGTTTTTAATCGCTAGTTTTGTAGCAGCATCCATTAAATCAAAATTGGACATGGGAATCTTCGATTCCTCAATTAATAAATCGTTCCTGGTAGTCTTAGACCCTTTCCGCTGTACCACGAATACGGGGTTCCTGGTAGTCTTAGACCCTTTCCGCTGTACCACGAATACGGGGTTCCTGGTAGTCTTAGACCCTTTCCCTTTTTTTATATCCTTTCCCAGTTGCTTTCTTTAGTGCCATTCCTGCTGCAGTACCAACGGCTCCTAACGCAGCCGCTTTAGCCACCGCTGGGGCTGCTGCTGCAATCAATGCTGGAATCGCAGCTAACAACGGAAATATACCGCCTGTTTTAATCATATTTTTGATAGCAGCCGCAGAAAGAGTAATCTGAACACCTTTTTTGGCTGCAAGTGCATCATTGAAATGTTTTATTTGACGAGTTGTCAGTGATAGTTTATTTGCACCACCAGTCATTTGGTTGGGTTTCAACGTGATTGTGGTTCCACATTTTTTAGCTGATTCCGATTGCAATTTTTTTAATTGACCGGGAGTTAACGCAACACTAATAACACTATATGACATTATACATAATTGATTGATTCTAAATCGTTTACAATTTCAATTACATGTTTTCCACTGGGGCATCTACCACTCTCATTCTTCCACCAACACCTTCAAGTAGCATTGATTTATCACTGAGAATGACAGCAACCGCTCTATAATTAGCAATAGCACCACGAGTCACATTAGCTCTAAAGTGTATATCAACAACAGATTGTCTCATCAAATCGAGATGTTCCAGCGAAAAGTAATAGATCGGGTATAAACTCTTAAAGTCGTATTGTGATATTTGCAAACCAGTATCGACATTTTGATCGCGTGCCATAAATGACAACAGACGATGATACACGCGTGCAATATGATTTTCTGTGTAATTAAGTTGTATATCCTCGGATGGTTCCTGTTGGCCGTTTATTCTCAGTGAGACGTCTTTCACACCTAACTGATCAAATATCATATGGCTGGAGAGTTGATTGCCAACTCGTGTGTTATCCTGTAACGCAATAAATATATGACGTGGCGCAGCAACACCTTGTTTTGATGCTAGATTCCACGTGAATAACCCGTTCAGATTTGATTGCTTCACATCTGTACTCACGGTTAGCCAACTCAACAACGACTTTCCTCCTTGGTCCATAAATGATAGTAATCGTTCTTCTGCGGTGATTGCTGGAGTCAACACTGGCATCCACAATGATATTTTTGTTAAATTGACTTTACCGGCATCAGCATTTGGATTTGCAACATCTACTGGAATCCTCCAGATTGCGTCACTATCATCACTCTTTCGTACAAGCGATACTGTATGCTTCGCCCCGTAGATAACTTTTCTGACGTTTCTACAGAATCCAAATATGTGATGCAGTGGAATCGCGCATGAAAATGATTTACGCGCTCCTTGCAACATTGAGTTTCGTGTTGCAGCTCCTAGATTGAAATTAACGTCGTTGTTTATAATCATATTCTCGACATCAGCATCACTATTATCACGTTTTTTTGGTCGTCTTACAACAAATGGATTTCCTCCAGCGGTATTCTTACCATCTTTTGCAAACATCATAGAGGGTCCTGCTGATCTTGTATAATCATCAGAATATCTCGCTAACCCGATTATTGTTGTAGCCACATCAACATCGCGATCTATGGACTCAATTTCTTTTCCATCAATGAGATATCTAGCACTCTCAAATAACGCCATAATACCATTATTGACAAAACCGACTTGAGTACCATCTGGATACGGTGCTGGTACAGCAGGAGTATCATCAGCTGTTACAAGTCCTCCTTCTACTTCAATAAACGCTTCACAGGGCAAAAAGTATTTACTGGTATCATGGACTTGAAGTTCAATTCTTGCTCGACTATTTGAGTCTATGGCATGATAGGCGTAATATTGATAATCGCGTACAGAATCATCCTTGCCAACTGGGGCGTCTATATCAAACGCCGGATCATGTGATTTTTTGAACATTTTATTCTATTTATCAGAGTCTAAATCGTGAAATCATAAACGATTTTCATCGTCGTAGTTTTTTAAAGCCACTTCCTGCTATCATATTTGCAATATTGCTTTGGTCGGGGGTTAAAGCCATCGACGCTAATTTTTCGTCTACTGCGTTATTTATAATTCTACTAACACTTGCAGGCATCTCTGCTGTAGATGGTAACGGTTTCTTTTTTCGTAAATCACTTCGTGATTTCACTAATGATGTTAATTTATTCTTCGCAGTTGAAAATGCTTTTCCAGCAAGATCTCCAACAGCACCAATACCCTTATCACGAATAACTTCAATTGCTTTCATTCCTAGTTGTTTAGCTAACGGCATCACTTTTGGAGCCATTCTCGCAAATAACCCTGCAATGGTATTGCCTAAACCATCTCCGTAGTATGCTCTATAAACTGGAAACCGTGAATTAACTACGTAGACGGGGGTTGGTTTATCATGATTGTAGTGTATGATCATTATTTGAAATCAGAAACCATTTTTCAATTGGAAACGCTAGCGTTTTTATTCAGTCTCGGTGATTAATCACTGTGATAATCCTCCACTAACTCGCCAATGAAATCTCGATATGTGCTGATATCTATGATACCACCCTGAAATAATCGTTCACAGATATCAGCTGCTTCATTAATTATTTCCGGTGAGTTATTTCCAGCTCGGAAACCTCCTACAAGAACTTCTAATCGTGATATATCATTGATAACACTACCAGGACATGAAACGCTAGCGTTTTCACTGGAATCTCTTAATCCACTTCCGCTATAACCAGTTGCTTCATCCATTTTTTCTAAATCGGTTTCTTGTAAATAATCATCATCTCGATCAGGTGGTAGTTGTTGTTTTTTAGGTGAAAAAGATATTTTCTTTGCAGGTTGCTGTCGCCTTCCTCGCAATTTTCGTGGTTTTTGTTGCTGTTTAAACTCTTCGTATTGATTATACACTATATCCACCGCTTTTCTATATTCAATATATGATGCGTTATCCTTCTTCCTAATTCTACCTGTTTTTTCAGTTTTGATTTTGTAGAATATATCAGCCCAATGATCTAAATTTCTAACAAACTTATGATGTTCTGGTTTCAACATATTTTTCCTGTTTTCATAAGTCGTAACAACAAGCGCAGGAATTTCTGTTGAATCAGTCTTATTAATCGCTGCTAAACCCGCCTCGTTAAATATCACGCGTAAATCATCTACTATTTCTTTTGATTCCATTTGTTTTGTTTGTTCAGTTTTCGCTGCTATTTTTTCGAGTTCACCAATAACAGATTTTCCCGTCTCGGGAACATCTCCCAGTATAGCACGCTCTATCCCTTTCGTTGCTGTGGTTACTGGTTTAAACAATTCTTCAGATCCCGCAGCAAAATCAGTCTGAAGACTCTGTCGTTGTTGTAGTTTATTCCGTACAGAGTCACGAATTGGTACAAATCTCCTGATTGCATCCAGTCGTTCACGAGCCAATCGGGTTGTTAATGCTTCATTGACCATTATTTAAAATCAGAAACAATTTTTCAATTGTAAAACAATTTTTCAATCCCGACCTAACACCATCGATTTTTGACATCCCTTGAGGGTCGGCTAAAAAAAAATGATTAATAGTCGGTCAATCAAATAATGATAAATAGTCGGTCAATCAAATAATGATAAATGGTCGGTCAATCAAAATTGTTCATTTTCTTGAATTAACGCCCGTAGGTTTCTAACTTTAGAATTAACCTCCTTTTTCAATTCGTATTCGTACCCTAATTCTTTTCGTATTCGTTCTACGATGGTATACAACGGAGCGAACACACTTACGTCACTGGAAAATGCGAGAGAGTCCTTAATAGAATTCTGAATTCTTTTGATGAGCGCATACTTCTTTGGTAGCATATATTTATTGTTGTTAACTCCGTATTCTATATCCTGAAAATCAGACATGATTTGATCAGGATTTAACCCATCTGATAGTTCAATATCCCAACTTTTCAATTTTGAAATCTCGGATAAAATGCTATTCATGTTTTCAGAATTCATTATTCTATAACAATTATATATTTCTAAATGAAAAATATGACGCATCAGACATAACTAAATTGAACTTTTTGTCCCGTCCTTTTTGAAATAGCCGATCGAAAAACCCCCTCTGCAACGAATCGTACTGAGGCTCTACAAATATTGAAATACTTGCCGGCTTCATATATTGATTTAAATATTTTTTCTTCGTTAGTTGTTGTATTCAAAGATTTTACTGGTTTCACTTTTTTTGAACAAATGCCAGTCCTTCCTCGTTTGGAATTCTCACTCTGTGTGATAGCTTGCAGATTTGATAAAGAATTGTTCCTTGGATTAGAATCAATGTGATCGATAACAAAACCATTTTTGATCAATCCATTGAAACATTCAAATACGAAACGATGATTGTAATATTTCTTCTTTCCAACAGTAAAGAACAAATACCCCATACCATTATCCCACCCAACTGGGTTCTTCAGTCTACAGTGTCTTACAACACCATCACTGGATGCTTCATAATTTGTACTCACTGGGTGTGGTCTGAATTCCTGGTTCATTAGTATACTATACTATTTGTCTAATTCATTGACTGATCCATTGCAGTGATTCATTATACATAAATCTTTCATTTAGACACTTGTTTTTAGTATAGCATGAAGGAGTTCAAGAGATTGACTTCGAAAAATGCTGAATTCAATGCTGATAAGGAGTTTAAGAGATTATTAAAAATCAATCCTAAATTTAATATCGATAAACCCAAAAAACGTCCAAGAGACGGAAACATGAAAGAGTTTAAGAGATTATTAAAAATCAATCCTAAATTTAATATCGATAAACCCAAAAAACGTAACAAACGTCCAAGAGACGGAAACATGAAAGAGTTTAAGAGATTATTAAAAATTAGTCCTAGATTTAATCTCGATAAACCCAAAAAACGTAACAAACGTCCAAGAGACGGAAACATGAAAGAGTTTAAGAGATTATTAAAAATTAGTCCTAGATTTAATCTCGATAAACCCAAAAAACGTAACAAAATCAATCCTAGATTTAATCTCGATAAACCCAAAAAACGTCCAAGAGACGGAAACATGAAAGAGTTTAAGAGATTATTGAAAATCAATCCTAGATTTAATCTCGATAAACCAAAAAAAACGTCCAAGAGAGATTACCCTTGGAAAGATGCTCAATTCAATCTCGATATAGCTTCTAATACACCAAAGAATACAATTCTTGATAAAGCCATGATTAGTAAAATCAGAGACTGTTTTAATGAATTTAAGCGTGATGGAGCATCTTATTGTTGGTCAACATTTCGAATTGATGGTATTGTTGATGCTACCATGAATGATGAAAAAGCAGCAGTGATAATTTCACGTGTTGGGGAAAAAAGACATTTTTTCCGAATCAAATTCATTATCGAAGTCGATGGCAAATGGATTATTAAGGATAAATTTGAACCAATCCTCAAGAATAAAAAAGCTGTCATTGTGAGTAGAGATTCCAAACCAGGGATTCTAACCGGCATTGACAAACCATACTACGAAAGATCTTATCCCGTAACAGCAATGGTTTATGGGATATATCCGTTAAATGATAAACCCGATATCGCAAAACTAGCTCCTATGAAATATTCGTCAGGGCTTAATTGTGTAGCAGAACGAATAATAGAACACTTCACAAATGCATCCCGAGGAAATAAACTAACTGATCTGCGACGTAGGAAAATAACCGAGTGGGAACTGACAGTGAAACAGCATGGTGCAAAGATTTCTGATATAGCTAAATTAGAAGCATCATTAAAATTCCCAATATCAGTAACAACAATAACCGGAGAAGTATTATACGAACCGAAATATCAATCGCGAGGAGCCCCAATACAGATTATTGATCATAACAAACACGCGTGGACACCTGCGGTAACAATATTTCCACGAGAACGAACCGTGAAATATATCCCTAAGGAGTTCGTCGGGGATGTTTTCTATGAAGAGAAATTATTCGATGCTATTCATGCGTCGTTTAAGGATGATCCTGTGTCAGTGTGGTTACTTAGAAGTGATGAAGAATTCGATCAATTTGTAAAACCAAATGGTGAATTATATCGCATTGAAGAATTAGATAACAGAATGAGAAAAATCGCTAGTGATTTTTCACCGCAGAATTCCCATGAAAAACTACTCACGGATAGTTTTACTATTCCATCAGTGGTAGCTCACTTCGCAAGAGAAAAAAACTCATGGCGTCCAACACGAAATGATTTTCTCGAGGATGTTAAATTGAGTTGCGTCGAATTCGGTCATGGAGGACTGTGGAATACGAAATACTCACGTGATGGTATGATTTCAATTGATATAGCCGCGTGTTATCCCGGAAGTTTTCTCGGGTATGGGGAATGCGCTGAGTACTTCAAACGATTTGGACACCCCACGCATGAAATTACTCGTGTTGCGATTAATGGACCATTGCCTGATTTTGATTTAACCGGATTCGCTCGTGTGATATCATTTGAATTAGCTACAGGGTTACATCCGTGTAGTTATGTTTGGCTCGGTAGACACCTATCTGAAAAGGCCTGGATGCCAATAGTGCTATTGAGATATATGATTGATTGTGGTATGCTAATATCGTTGATTGTTTCCGAGGCTATTATATGCTATCGAGCTCAGAAAGAAGTTTGGCTACCACAACCCAATCTAGATAGAATAATCAACGAACTACGAAAACAGTTTCCAGATTTCAGTGAAGAAGAAATCATAAATTGGTCTAAGAAGTTATTTGAAATTAAAAGAGAACAAGCAAAAGATCTCGGAAGAAGAATAATCGGTAAATTTACCCAGGGTGGACGATACGACAACGCAAAATACTCTTCGCGGTTGATCATAGATGTCGCTGAATACGATTTTATTGTAGCGGATTTAATGAAACAGGGAAAACTTGTATCCCGTAAGGATGCTTTTCTATCCAATGGTGAGAAATTAGGTACGGTTGTTACCTACTGTGATCGATATAATTCCCAGTACACACATTTGAGAAGTTCAATGCTAGCCTATGCTTGCATTAATCTATTTTCGATGATAAATAGATTTCCTAATACCGCGGTTAGAGTGGCCACTGATTCGATGTATATACACAATAAGTACAAATCAGCTGTAGCGGCATTCACAGATCCCGAAGAAAATTGGGGGCGTTGGCGATTTAAAAAGGAGATGCTACATGAGTATTGTGAATCGGCAGACGTTGCCATGGATGATAAATATCTTTGTTGTAACCGTATTGAAATTCAATCAGAATTTTCCAATGCACCACCGGTATCTGATCCAGTATGTAGATACAAGACAGTTTATTTAAACGGTTGTGGTGGGTCAGGAAAGACAACTCGTGCAATTGAATTATTTCGTCGGTCAACCATGATTGTGCTAACACCGACTCACAGACTCGCCAGAGAGATGATACAGCGAGGGGTAAATGCCTGTACTTACCATAGTTTCTTTCGATGGAAGGGTGACAAATGGACTCCTGAGCGTATGGGTGATAATTTCATTCCTGAAATCATTATTTGGGATGAAACGTGCACGGTGTCATTAGATGTATTACAAACATTTCTCGAGTGGTTGTTAAACAAAAACACAAAAGTCGTCATGTGCGGTGATCACGGCCAACCACCACCATTTGTCGGTGCATCTCCACATGAATGGCTAAGGGGTTTTGTAGACTATTATGAAGAAATTACCACTGATTATAGATCACTTGATGAACGATTACGAGAATTCAAAGCGCTAACTAGATTACAACCGGATAGAATCCAATGCGAAATAGCGCGTGAAGTGATTTCAGAAACTCCAATGAATGATTTCTGGGAAACATGGAGACCAAATGATTTGATAATTGCAGGTAGAAAAATAGTCAGGGACACACTTCAGATGAAGTTATTTGAATTACATAAAGAAAAATTTGCAACGCTTCCAGTACCCCTTTGTTATAGGCCATCGGATACACGAAAACAGAACATTGAAGTTGATATTCCAGGACAGAGTGAAAAACTAATTCTCGTATTAAATGATATTGTGCTGGTTGATATCAGCGTCGTCGAAAATGCATTGCGTGCTAATAAATCCCCGTGGACGCTAGGATACGCAGCAACAATACACTCTTCACAGGGATTGACTATATCGGATACAATTGTTTGGATGGTGGATAATCACATCGAATGGTCGAATTTAGTCTATCTCGCAGTATCCAGAGTACGAAAAATAAATCAACTTCGAAGAGTTGTTTTCGATGACAATGACACAACAATGGATGATATTGATGTTAAAATTATTGATAAAAAACTCTCCGGTTACAAACAACAGGACAAAAAAAAAACAACGAGAATTTGATATTGATGCTAAATTAATAATCACTTTGAAGAAACAACAGAATAATCACTGCGCGAGTTGCAATTGTATAATGCGTTGGCAGTATTCGGATAAGGATCCTCGCCAATTCACCGTAGACAGAAAAAATAACAATCTCGGTCATGTCAGAAACAATGTGATGTTGACTTGTCTTGAGTGCAATAGACGCAACGGTGCTAGTTAAGACCATGCGGTGGCAATTGAGTATCCTCGGGAATTACCTGTAGTTGTTGTCGAGTAAATCCTCTTTGAGGGGCAGTTGAATCCAGTTTATAGACTGGAGGTCTACCCGTAGATCGTGTTATACTAGATATCTTGTGTGCAGTAACACTCCAAATAGGATCAGTAGCCCTTTTTTTACCACCCTCAAGCTCTCCTGGTTCGAATAAGTACCTCACAATGACATTACTACCAAGAATTGGTTCTTTGAAATCTTTTTGTGGTTTTTCAGGTATTGACTTCTTTTTAATCGCGTTGATAGGTTTCATGTTGATTGTTCTAGTAATCTCGTTATTCAGTGCAGTAATCACAGATGGTAATCTTTTAACCCATTCACGGGATCTTTTTTCTTGGATGAATTCTTTTGCGTATTGATATCCAAATAACCGCTCAGCAATCGTCCGATTAAATCGTTCTGCAATGGCCTGATCGCGATGTAACGCAGTATGCCCTCGTCGTATGGTGACATTATGATGTTTCATTGTAGATAACACTGCACCCTGAAATTCCTTGCCAGGATCAACCTGCAATAGATTTGGCCAGTGCAGAGGACCTCGTCGATAAATCCTTTCAAATGCAGAAGCGACTTCAGTGGCTGATTTTGTTTTTAACGGTTCTGCTTCTTTGTATCGACTTGCAAGATCAACTACGGTTAAAGCGTATTTGTAACCACGATCATGTGGCAGAAATAATATATCAGCCTGATGAACTTCATTAGGAGCGGTCACATCAAAATGCGAGAATTGAATTTGTTTAGGCGGTGGTAGATAAATTTGCCATAGTGCCTGTTTGGATAACCAATGAGCCGCAGTGTTTTTTTTCACTTTTGCAGCGCTAGCGAGTTTATGGACTGCTGATTTACCCCTCCAGTATCGTCTTGGGGAATAATAAATTGATTCCATATTATTAATTACCGGCACCTAACATCAATTTACTTGTCATAGCCGATTTTATCAAAAAGGAAGCCAATTTTTCTTTGAAGGATTTATCAGGAATAGCATTTAACGCATGAATTAATTTCACATCTGCGAGATGCCTGTGTTGCAGATTGCTGCTTTTATAAGCAACATCATGAAGGTGACAGGCCTTATCAATGGCGTTTATTGGTTCTTCACCGGGGTTGGGTTGATTTTGATTATTGAGTCTGATATCAAGTCTGGTTCCCGGTCCACAGTAGCTATATCCTGGAAGGTGCTTTTCTCCGGGGTACTTTGCCCATGGGGTTCCAGGGAGCTTTGCCAATTTGGCTGCGATATCACCTCCTCGTTTTTTTTTAAATCAGATCTCATAGACACAAATCTAAATTTCTTTGTACCACATTGCACGCATTTACCAGAAAGCGCTGATCGGTTATTTCTGGTTGTAATCGTTGTCACGTCATCTGTGCCAGTACGCGTTTTACACTTCACACAATATAGATCCATAATTTATGTATAGAGATATGGATATAATTGATTTTTCAGCGACTAAAACAAGAGAACCAGTTAAGCATCATGCAGCGCTACCAAACTCTATCCGGATGATTATAATCGGGCCATCTGGATCCGGTAAAACGCAATTGTTACTCAATTTAATAATGAGATGGATGAAGTGGGATAAGTTGTATTTAATTGCCCCTAGCGTAGATGATCAACGATGTTATGAATTGCTAAAAGATTTTAACGACAGCGCGGTAGAAAAATCCGGAGAGGGTATTATTGAGTTTATAACCGATATCGATGAAGCACCGAGCATTGATGATATTGATGGAGATATTAACAATTTAGTCGTATACGACGATATAATGTTAGATAAACAAAAAAATCCTGCTAGGATCTTTTCCAGAGGCAGGCATAAAAACACTGAAGTGATATATGTCACTCAACGCTACACTCAGGTTCCAAAAGTTATCAGAGATAACTGCAATATTCTTGCTGTATTCAACGGAGTTGGTACTCATACTCTTAGAAATATATGGCAGACATGGTGTTCTGATATGGACTTCAATCAATTTAAAAACTTCTTTAGTCATGCTCAGTCAACCCCGTACGGATTCGCAACAATAAATTTGCATGATCCTCGGACACGATATCGTATCGGACTGGATCAAATATTCGGTTAAAATCATTTATTATTTTTTGTTAACCTGTAGCAGCAGAGAGGGCGATGACAACAAGTTGCGACCAAAATTGATTAAAAAATCGTAAAAGTCTCCGTTTTCATTTTTTTAGTTAAAATGAGATTTCGTAGGAAGGCTCGTTAAGATTTCAATCAATTTTTTGTCTGAAAACGTTGTAGGGTTTGCCCCTGAGACATTTTTTTTTTGGTTAAAATGAGATCGTAGGAAGGCTCGTTTTAAGGATTCAATCAAAATTTTGTCTGAAAACGTTGTAGGGTTCGCCCTCTCTGCTGCTATTGAACCTTGTCTTTATGGATTTTGTACGAACAATCGTGATGGAGAATCCACCAAAGTCATGTAAACTTAATCTAATTACAACATCACTGCTGCTTTAGTACTTAGATCCAATATTGCCTTCATTAAGGGGTGTTATTTATACTTCTCTCTCATCCGAGGAATCACCAACATTTTTGTTCAATAACTGCCATTGTAAATCCTCTGCTGAAGAAACCAACACTCGACTATAAAGATTTAAAACATTGTAATAACCCAACGTGTATCTCATCTTAAATTATACAGCTTACATATTGACCTTGCCAAGGTGCTGAAACTACTCTTCTGAAAGTAGTTAATGACAATCTATCTGCTTTGGGGCGCGGTCAGATTATAGTCCTCAGCCTTCTTGATTTATCTGCAGTATTTGACACAACATACCATGATATATTATTTCACCGTCTCCAGCATGTATTTGACATTCACAATACAGCCTTACTTTGTATCTGCAAATGGAATACACTCCGATCAAGTTTATCTATGTTGGGGTGTTCCACAGGGATATGTTCTTGGACCTGTTCTCTTTATTCTTTACATTCAGCCGCTCGCGAGTGGCATAGATAATCATCCAGTATCTCACCAAGTGTTCTGATGATACCCAAATATAACAATCTAACCATCCAATTGAAGATGATGATACCATCTAAGGAGTAGAGAGGTGCATTCCTGATGTGAAAGCCTTAAGGAGTCCTTGTGTAATTACAAGTTATGAAATGCAAAAGTCATTGTGGAGTTCTTGTTAAGTTAGAAGTTACTGAACGTAAGTCATTTAAGAATCCTTGTGTAATTAGAACATACTGAAAATAAGTCATTCGGGAGTTACTGTATAATTAGAATTAACCGAAAGTAAGCGTCATGAAGATTACTTTGTAATTAGACTTTAGTGGAAGTAAGAGACATTGAGGATTCCTTTGTAATTAGCATTGAGTAAAACTAAGAGTCATTGAGGATTATTTTGTACTAAAAATTTAGTGAAAGTAAGAGTCATCAAGGATTTATTCCTATTAGAATTTAGTGAAAGCAAGAGATATTGAAGATTCCTGTTAGAATTTGGTGAAAGTAAGAGTCATCGAGCATTCCTTTGTAATTAGAATTTGGTGAAAGAGATATTGAGGGTTCCTTTGTAATTAGAATTTAGTGAAAAAGAATCATTGAGGAATCAAGTTATAATTAGAATATACTGAATGTGAGAGCTGTTGAAGTGTCCCTGTGTGCTTAGAATTTAGATTAAAAAAAATAAAGCATGTTCACTTGAAATTTCACATATGATTTGCCATTACGATTTGTAATTACAATTTGTAATCATGGTGTATGTAAGCTATAATGGTCTCTCCTAGCACAAGATAATACTAATCTCACAGTTGATTACTAAATGTTTGATAAGTTTATGTTTTACAAGAAAGTTACTACACTTTAATGCAGCATAGATGAGAAACTATACAAGACATTCGGAAAACCAATCATATTTGTGTTTATCAAGGTAAAACTGCGATGAAGTAGTCTTTCCACTTAATACTCGACCGACTCCCAATTTATTTTCGTACCTAATTAGCTTGCTCTGAAAATTGAACATTTGAGGGAAGATAATTCAGTTCTCGGCAAGCGTTTAGTGGAATATTTCTTATACTAATATTCATTTTACCAGCTGATTGCAGAAGAAACATGTCATATATCATACATGTAAGGTTTATTCTCTTTTCTCTGGGTATCGGGGAGATAGTGTCTTTCACGTTGAATTCTTTGGTAAAATTTGGAGATCACCCAAACTTGTGGAATATCATGCAATCAAATTAAATCAAATATTACCTCTCCAGATCTCTGATAATTTTACAACAAATATTAAGTTTCGCATGTGACGGTCTCATAGGGCAACTCAAATCGTCTATATTTTTATAATGATAGGTTATTTTGTGTTTGTATTCAAAAGAATTTGCATACTCATAACGAAACTTGACCTGACATTCAAAGCACTGTATACTTAAGAAGAATCTATCATTATTCATTTTTGTGTATGCACGAAAGTCTGACTGTCGATTACTCGTGATGTAAAACGTGACATTTACTTTTGTAAATAGGTATAGATTTAGACAATTGTATTTCATTCATTTAAATTGATGGTTTTGTAACGATTAGGAAAACAAACGTCTGCATTATCGTGCTGAGAATGTGATTGTTTTTAAAGAAAACTACCTATAGATGCAACATCAATGTTAAGGTATTCAGTTACGATGTATATCTATTTAGTATGGTGCCCTGATTCGTGTTTCCTGCGTTACACTTCGCTATACAATAGTTGTATATATACGAAGCAAGGAACTAAACTAAGACCTAATATGATTTATTTAATTAAATAATATACGTGCTATTACCACACTTGTTCCAATTTAGTTATCCAAGACACGCAAAGACGACAGCCGCATCGTCGTTTCCTCTAAATTTAAAAGTTGTATGTCTAGAATTTCGATAGATGTTAGCAGGACTTACTGTTTCATAAAATATAAAAAGCACACCTAGGCAACTTTGGGAACATAATGGTAATTGAATAAAGTCTATTATCTCCTTAATGGCATCATTTATTTATTTTTATTAAAGAAAATACGCTCTTTATTCCCAATGTAAACAGACTTATCGAAACAAAAATCAAGAAAAGATAAAATCACGATGTTACAATCAAGAAGGTCTTTGAATCTCAAAATAATTTTTTAGCCAATAAGCACACTGTGATTCCAATGAATAATTCAAATAAACAAATCATGTCAAATTATAATTGAATACATCTAAACGACACGATAAAAACTGAAGACACAACAAGAGGATCCGAATCATTATATTCGCAAACAAGGTCAGAAATATTTACTTGAATTTTAACAAATAACCTGACCAAATTAAGGTAGTACATATTATTATCAAGCTGGATACCAATATCCTGAACTAAAATGAAAGTAAACATTTTTCAAATATCTATTTTAAAGACGATCATGGACAAACGTTAACCATGCACATATCGCTTACCAATTACCCTTAAAATCTATTTTAAAAAAAGACGAACATAGGTTAAAACCATCAAGATAGATATACATAAGAAACCTAATTCGTATTGTGTCTATTAATATTATCAAAATTATTTAAGTACATTTGTTACTTTATTCTCCATTTAATGTTCATTTGTTTTTCACTTACAATCGCAAAATTCTTTTCAGATGATTACGTAATTATATATGGATTTTTATGCACACGGCGTCTTTTCTAGTGGCACCTGGTATCTTGACCCACATCACACCTTCCCTTCAAACATACTCGAAACAGACCAAATCACCTGGGTCGGTAAAATCTATCTACCACTGAGTTGTCTGTAAATCCAGTGTTTACTAATATTGTAAAGAACTGATTTATTTGTTTACCTAATACCAAGAAGTTCAGGTGCACTTTAACCAACGATATTATTGCGAATTAGTCCGCTTTGATATGCAAACGTCTTTGAAATACAATCATTTTAAACTATTATTTTTAAATAGACTTTACCTGCATCATTGGTGCGAAATGAGAGCATACGTTGTTATATAGAAAAATTAAAAGTGCAGTAGTACAAGGTCAAACTATTATTTTAACCACATTTTTACTAGTACATGAGTCAGAAAATTATCATTGTATGTAAATTAATATAGAAATAATATTAATAGTATTAGTAACTTTTAACTTTCCATGTATTAGTGATCGAAAAATGCCCGTCACTATGGTGAGTCTCCCGTAGTAACGGTACAGTTTGATCATTTAGGCCAGAAAGGCTTTGGACTAGCTAATAAGAGATATACGAGTAAATTTCTAGCAGAAATCTGAATAAAATCTAATGCAGTATAATTATCAATACAAACATAATCGAGAACACGAAGATGAAATACAGATGGCTTCGCCGGGGTATGGACGAGACCTGACAGCCGTTCCATAACATGTTTCGGGGTAGTGTAAAGACAATACGGCGTGATGCAAATGCTTCCTGATGGATCTCCACTCTACCTGTGACTATATGCTATGTACATTGCTACTTTATATATACATTTGTCGCTCCAGTTCATGACATAACTTAAACAAATCATTAGACCACGAAGGTATTAACAACAACTAAATGGAACACATCATTCCTTTCTCCCTGCACCTTGTATTATGTATATTACACCAGACACTAAAATGGACGCTCGCTTTCTACCGAATCTATCGTTTATTTCAAAGGCATTCAATCTCTAAATGCGTTAAATTATTACATTAATCAAATATTCCGTACGATAAGATAAACTAATTGTATCCCATAATAGTAACTACCTGGTCTGTTCTCGCATTTCGGATGTGTGTGTGTGTGTGTGTGTGTGTGTGTGTGTGTGTGTGTGTGTGATTAAAATTTTTAACGTAGCTTTAACAATTGTTTCAGTCATATCGCTACGATATCTGCAGTGAGACAGTTTATAGTGATGTCTAGCACTGGGGCATCATGCCGCAGATATGAAGCACGATGTCCCACCCAGACACATTATCCTGACACCAGGTCTATCAGTCCTAACACTAACCTCTAAATGCTGAGCGCCAAGCGAGGCAGCGTTTAGTACCATTTGTGAAAGTCTTTGGTATGACTCGGCCAGGGATCGAACCCACGACCTCCAACTTCCGCGGCGGACGCTCTAACCACTCGGTCACCGGAGCGGTAGATAACATTTCGTCAAGTTGACGTACACACAGATTTTTGTAAATGTGAATGGAAGATGGATCAATTTCATTTTCAACCTCAAAAGTAAATAATCTGCATTCTAAAGTAACAACTTGAAGAATTATCTTGGATTTGAAATACCTTGATTTAAGTGTAATCGAGTTGAAGAGGTACCACAAGTCACCAACAGCAAAAATGTTGCTTCATGTGATACTTCCAAAATATTCTAAAGATTCTTTCTTGCACATTGGCATTGGTTGTTGTATTTTACTCATATTAGATGATGCAAAATCTGCAATTAATTATATTAGGATTGAAATAGCGTGCATCGGAAAAAAACTTGTCTCTGAAGTTACACAAGATCTCGCGTAACATCCGCCTTACCTCTGTTGTTAATAGCATCATATATGAGAACTTTATCACGAAAGCTTCTGCTCAACGTGGGCATAAAATTATTGTTAACTTTATTATCCATATTATTTACACATATTCCTTCATCTCGTACTTTATCCTTCTCCTGTTTGCGTTTTTTAATTAAGAACGGATGTATGTGACCTTCAATAGTGTTCGAGACGTTTATCATCTACTTGGCCTAGTTCTTATCTATGGTATAAAACCTAGTTAGATTTCATCGCTTGCGTCATCTGATCCAATAAATAAACATCAGTTGTCACTCATTATCGACCTACCATGACCCTTACATTTTCATCGACGTCATTCCATTGAGCATTCCGAAGTCGATGTTTATTATTTCGTAGACGCGATTTACTCTAGGTGTATCCTAGTACGCGTTTTCACGCTATTTAGTCGAGATGTATCCCGGAACGTTCTGTCACGTGTAGTTTCGTATGCATTTTTGAAAACTGCTCTCCATTTTTTTACAAGAAAAATTAGTATCTTGAAGATCATTATACACATTTACTTTTAAAACTTTTTGAATTTTTATTCAAATAATTTGAAACCAACTGAAGTCAAGAAGTTTAATCCGAAGTTGAAACAATGTGTGAGTAAATATAATGTGTTTATCTATTGAAAACGTGATTTCGACCCCTATGTTTAAGTTACAGATATCGCGTAGGATGGTTAATGTTTGATATTAAATTCCGTGTAAACAATATTTTGAAGGATTTCAAGAGATCTGACCAAGAAGGCGAGGTTTGACGATGTTAAGTCTATGTGTAACTGATCGCATGAACTAATAAAAAACATAATGTGAATGTTGTCTTTAAAACTTATTTTCAAAATAATCACGTGTGTCATTCTAAACTTAGAGGTCACTGCTGCACATCATATACGAATGTATGCTGAAGGCATCGTTCGGATCACCTCTGTTACATACGAAACTGAGAAGCTGCAAAGGCATAGAAATATTCTTGTTTTCGCCCGCACCTTCTAAATCACTTATACCGGCAGTGCAGTTCTAGAAATATCCATAGTGATCGGAATCGTCGTCGAAAATGCATTGCGTGCTAATAAATCCCCGTGGACGCTAGGATACGCAGCAACAATACACTCTTCACAGGGATTGACTATATCGGATACAATTGTTTGGATGGTGGATAATCACATCGAATGGTCGAATTTAGTCTATCTCGCAGTATCCAGAGTACGAAACATAAATCACCTTCGAAGAGTTGTTTTCGATGATAATGACACAACAATAAGTGATATTGATGTTAGCATCATTAATAAAAAAACTCTCCGGTTACAAACAACAGGACAAAAAAAAACCAACGAGAATTTGATATTGATGCTGAACTAATAATCACTTTGAAGAAACAACAGAATAATCACTGCGCGAGTTGCAATTGTATAATGCGTTGGCAGTATTCGGATAAGGATCCTCGCCAATTCACCGTAGACAGAAAAAATAACAATCTCGGTCATGTCAGAAATAATGTGATGTTGACTTGTCTTGAGTGCAATAGACGCAACGGTGCTAGTTAAGACCATGCGGTGGCAATTGAGTATCCTCGGGAATCACTTGTAGTTGTTGTCGAGTAAATCCTCGTTGAGGGGCAGTTGAATCCAGTTTATAGACTGGAGGTCTACCAGTTGATCGTGTTATACTAGATATCTTATGCGTAGTGACGCTCCAAATAGGATCAGTAGCCCTTTTTCTACCCCCTTCAAGCTCTCCTGGTTCGTATAAGTACCTCACAATGACACTACTACCAAGAATTGGTTCTTTGAAATCTTTTTGTGGTTGTACGGGTATTGACTTCTTTTTAATCGCGTTGATAGGTTTCATGTTGATTGTTCTAGTAATCTCGTTATTCAGTGCAGTAATCACAGATGGTAATCTTTTAACCCATTCACGGGATCGCTTTTCTTGAATGAATTCTTTTGCGTATTGATATCCAAATAACCGCTCAGCAATCGTCCGATTAAATCGTTCTACAATGGCCTGATCGCGATGTAGCGCAGTATGCCCTCGTCGTATGGTGACATTATGATGTTTCATTGTAGATAACACTGCACCCTGAAATTCCTTGCCAGGATCAACCTGCAATAGATTTGGCCAGTGCAGAGGACCTCGTCGATAAATCCTTTCAAATGCAGAAGCGACTTCAGTGGCTGATTTTGTTTTCAGCGGTTCTGCTTCTTTGTATCGACTCGCAACATCAACTACGGTTAACGCATATTTGTAACCACGATCATGTGGCAGAAATAATATATCAGCCTGATGAACTTCATTAGGAGCGGTCACATCAAAATGCGAGAATTGAATTTGTTTAGGCGGTGGTAGATAAATTTGCCATAGTGCCTGTTTGGATAACCAATGAGCCGCAGTGGTTTTTTTCACTTTTGCAGCTCTAGCGAGTTTATTGATTGCAGCGTTACCCCTCCAGTATCCCCTCGGAGAATAATAAATTGATTCCATATTATTAATTACCAGCACCTAACATCAATTTACTTTTCATAGCCGATTTTATCAAAAATGAAGACAATTTTTCTTTGAAGGATTTATCAGGAATAGCATTTAACGCATGAATTAATTTCACATCCGCGAGATGCCTGCGTTGCAGATTGCTGCTTTTATAAGCAACATCATGAAGGTGACAGGCCGTATCAATGGCGTTTATTGGTTCTTCACCGGGGTTGGGTTGATTTTGATTATTGAGTCTGATATCAAGTCTGGTTCCCGGTCCACAATAGCTATATCCTGGAAGGTGCTTTTCTCCGGGGTACTTTGCCCATGGGGTTCCAGGGAGCTTTGCCAATTTGGCTGCGATATCACCCCCTCGTTTTTTTTTAAATCAGATTTCATAGACACAAATCTAAATTTCTTTGTACCACATTGCACGCATTTACCAGAAAGCGCTGATCGGTTATTTTTAGTTGTAACCGTCGTCACATCATTTGTGCTAGTACGCGTTTTACACTTCACACAATATAGATCCATAATTTATGTATAGAAATATGGATATAATTGATTTTTCAGCGACTAAAACAAGAGAACCAATTAAGCATCATGCAGCGCTACCAAACTCTATCCGGATGATTATAATCGGGCCATCTGGATCCGGTAAAACGCAATTGTTGCTCAATTTAATAATGAGATGGATGAAGTGGGATAAGTTGTATTTAATTGCCCCTAGCGTAGATGATCAACGATGTTATGAAGTGTTAAAGGATTTTAACGAGAATGCATCAGAAATTAAGGGTGAGAACGCCATTGATTTTATAACCGATATCGATGAAGCACCGAGTATTGATGATATTGATGGAGATATTAACAATTTAGTCGTATACGACGATATAATGTTGGATAAACAAAAGAATCCTGCTAGAATATTTTCCCGTGGGCGTCACAAAAACACTGACGTGATATATGTCACTCAACGCTACACTCAGGTTCCAAAAGTCATCAGAGATAACTGCAATGTATTGTCTGTATTCAACGGAGTTGATACTCATACGCTACGAAATATTTGGCAGACATGGTGTTCTGATATGGACTTCAATCAATTTCGAGATTTCTTTAGTCATGCTCAGTCGACTCCGCACGGATTCGCAACAATAAATCTACATGATCCTCGGACACGATATCGTATCGGACTTGATCAAATATTCGGTTGAAATCGGAAAAAAATTATTAACCCAGAACTGAAAACTTTAGCAGCAGAGAGGGTGGATGACAACAAGTTGCGACCAAAATTAATTAAAAAATCGTAAAATCTCCGTTTTTGCAAAAATGGAGACTTTTTTTTGGTTAAATGAGATTTGTTGGAAACCTGATATTTTGTTCGAAAACGTTATCTATAGGCCATATTTTGTTGGAAAACATGATCTGGAAGCCTTATTTTTGCTTGAAATCGTGGTCTGTTCACCCTCTCTGCTGCTTATCCTTACAAAATGGTTAGTTTGTTTATGTAGTATTGTGAGTTAACCAGAATTCCATCGCGTAGTTTTAGTTGTACCCTTTGCAGTCACTGGTTGTGAATTTAATCTACATGACGCATAAAACAAATGAATAATGTTTTAATATATGCCTAAGGCAGATTCTCGCCATTGTTTTTTTTTTTTAAATTATAAATTCTGTCTATGAAGTGCTAAAAGATAATTCCCAAGTAAAAGAAAATCGGTCACAAGAGGGCTGTGTTATCTACACATAATCTTTATGTAATTATTTTCAATCTAAATTGGAGTTATTTACACAATTAATTAGTAACGGCGTAAAACCTATATCTGTTTACCATTATTATCAGCTCATATTCTCAAGAATAAACAATTACCTTTAAGTCCCTACCAAACATGGATCAATATAACTCTTCTATCACCACCAAAATGTGAGAGGAAAAAAATATTCTAAAAATAGACTAGAGCTACGTTCGTGGGGTACTGAACTGGAAATACTAATTGGGATGCGATTCTATCTGGCAATATGGTAAACGTAACTGTGGACAGCTGAAGATAACCTGGCCAAGGAGAGTGATGATAGAGATGGAACTTTCCTCGGGTGAGGCAGAAGCCAGTCCTCAACACCTGTCAAAATGGCAGAAGATAGTTGCATCCCTATGTCCTATTCAGGATGAAGAGGACTGTTAGTAGTAATACGTTGCAATCAGATTTTGGATATTATACAAACAACTGAACACTTTACTAATTTTCTTATGATGACTTGCTAAAGTCAGTCTAATATTTGTCTTGATTGTAATTTGAAGTAAGCAAAATATTTGCAAAGATGACTTAACGCGGTTTTCGCTGTTTTTCCTTTCTTTTTTTACAAAACGTAAAATTGCCCATGCTTATTGGCTGAATTTCGTTGTCACATATTGAGTCAGTATTTCTTAATGTAGGTCACAATCACATAATACCTAAACGGATATGATCTGTTTAAAAAAAACAAAACATCGGAACTTGTGAAGTTTCATATTTGTATCTATTTGTAGCAAGTGTCAGGTGTCATGAATTATTCATTACGTAGAAAGATTTCTGAGAATTGAAGGTGTAACATATATTAAGAAATCAAACTAATCAAGTATGAAAGTGTGATATTGCGCTTTATGATTTAAGAACATATTTTAAATATCTCATCGCACTGATGTTCAACCCTGAGATTATTCCTCGTTTTCAATGATTAATGTTAATTCAATACCTCGTGAGCACACATTACAATCGCCAACATGCTCATTATCGTAAGCGGGCATGCACTCATTGGATTGGTTTGTTATATGAATATAAATACGTGTAATACATAACATACAAACATGTTCAGCAGAACTCACAGACATGCACATTTTAACTGTAAACATTACAAATACAAAATAGAGATATAAAAATATACATATATGCGGTCACGATAGATGCGATTAATAGAGTGTAGAACGTAATAATACTTTCTTGAGTAATCGAGTGTAAAGGAAACAAAACTTGATATATATATATATATATATATATATATATATATATATATATATATATATATATATATATATATATATATATATATATATATATATATATATATATATATATATTTGAGATAGGTGATTATGAATTTACGTCGTAAAATATATGCATTCATTTTCTTCTTTCATGTTGCGTAGGCCTTAGCAGAGAACGATATTACTTGTTATGTCTGACATACCTGTCTGACATGTCTGACATATCGGCTCATATTCCTTTATCCATTTATATGAGAACGGAAAGTTGTCTGTCTTTACTAGGGCTGTTTCGACACAATTTGGGATCTTAGCCTCGTTAATACAGCCATGGCCGATGTGATTCTCGTTAATACAGCCATGGCCGATGTGATTCTCGTTAATACAGCCATGGCCGATGTGATTCTCGTTGCCTGTGGTGTATTGCAGGTACGTGTTTGCTGTATAATACCGTCATTGAGTACTATAGCATCATGTGAATGTTGAATAACGGGCATATGTCCTTAAAACTTATTGAATATAGGAGGTCTCATATTATGTAAGTATACAAATAAATAGGTAGATTATGGTTGGATAGATATACGCATTCACTGAATGTCGTAAAGATTGATCTTCTTGTATTCTAGAATATAGTTTGAAATTTAGTAGATTGTATATAATAATGTTTCTGTCTTTATAGAACAGTACCTTAGTGATATAAAACAAAATTTTACAAAGTTTCAAGAAGTGAATCATGAAAATTACATAAAGATAGCTTTGGATATCGATGCTGTACGATGCTGAAAACCCAAATATTGAAGCATCTATTTTTCTGTTTCCAGACTATGCTGATTGCGTTTGCATACATAATATACAAATCAGACGACAAGGTCAACCCGGTGTAAAACGTTCATATTTCAATTTTTCTTTTTTTTTAAAAATAACATATAGTTCTTCTAAGCCATACAAATATAGAATGCTATTGTACCTCTGAACATAAGTTTTAATTTCTTTCAGCAACAATTTAGTTTACATTTGCGAAGTAAAATGTAATTCTGAGGTCCCTATGAAAATATGATTTTGGGTATCTTAACAAATTATCATCAGCAACATCGGGTCAAATGGAAAGCTGACAGAGGCTAAGGAATAAACAGTAGAACTTTATGTGGCAGTGACAAATAATGTAGACGTATGTTCAAAGAAAATTACTGAATACCAATCATCTGCTTTTTACTTCGATTTATTTAGATATTATAGATTTTCAAGTCTCAAAATACAAATTTAGATATATTTTAGGAAATATATTTCTTACTTTAAAGACAGTCTTTAAAATTCATTTTGCATTTGTTCAGTTTTATAATATAAACGAATGTTGTATGAGTGCACTAGTAGACCTTTAAGACTTGGAGTTTAAACACAGTAAAAGGGATTATCCAATTATAACCCTCGAATGGTCGTATTAAAAAAATGGTCGTTTAATACTGTGGCATTTAGATCATTACATTTGGCACTTTATTTTTCTTTCTTATTTGCATATTGAAAGAGAACCGGATTTGCACAGCTGGTGCATGACGGGAAAGAAACTGTGATCACAATGGTGTCCATGCAATGGAAGATGTTATATTTATATGATTGTGTTATCTTTTTAAAATGGCAATCAGTTCATATTTTCTCTAGCTTGTGAGTTTTGTTTATTTCAAACTATTACTGTTTTTTTAATTGCATGTTCTAATTGCATGATAAATATAAAAATCATTTCGTAACTTTTAAGTTATGTCTATGAATGAAAATTTATTTATTGCTTACCAAATTGGCTTTAGACAAAGGTTTGTTCTAAACCGATTCCTTCATGCACTATGTGTTGTTCGTACACAATGGTTATTATACTTCTTAGAACGAACAATACATTGAAGTGATAGGATCAAAATCATAAAGAATTGTTCTAATGTAAGCAATATTATGACTTGAAGCTAGTTCGGTTTATCATTTAGCACAAATTCTGGAAGACTGGAAGACTAAGTATTTGATTATCATTTGTTCTTGCTAATAAAGCATATGTGTTATATCTGACTAAACATCATGTGCGAACATGCGAAAACTTACCTATACCGATGTGAAACATATCAAGTTTGTTTCTGTAGTCGTGAAAATTAACAGAAATACCAACGCTGTTCCAAACGTATCGTGATATACCATTACAATAACGTCTAAGGGTAATTTCTGTTAGAAAACAATTTATTACAGTGAAATCGATGGAGCTAACGTAATTCTCTTTTGTGTCATTTTTTACATTATGCATTTCGAAATTGTTTCTACCTTTTGTCAACTATCAAAGTTTTCAAATTATTTTGAATTCATATTCTAATAATTGCTTCCTTGCCGTAATCTTATTATGTTTTTCGCCCTCTAAAAATATGCAGATATATTCTTATTGTGCTTCTGCATTATATCAATTGACAGGGACGATGCTTAGCTATTTATTTACATCAAAAATGCTTCTTTATTATACACGTTTTTTTTATATTTAAAAACTGTATCAAAAAAGCTGTTTTATTTTCTTAGTAAAGTTTGCATAAACATAACGTTTGCAACATATCATTTTACATTCTGCAGTCCGTTTTCTTGCTTATGACGCATCAGTCTGTTTAGAGGTTTTCTCTATCTCAATATCTCAAGAACTAACATGCTGGTCTGATATCAAAAGAAACATGGGTTTTATGTTATGAATACTCGCTAAAATTCACAGACAGAATATTTAAAGCTTATTTGAAAGTTGAATAAAAAGACGTGTAGATCCCGTTGAGTTGTTTTCGATGCAAGAGCATTATGGATATAGCATAATAGGTGTCTAATTTACTTACTTTAATGGGCAAAACATGCGGCTTACATATGTTTAGATATAAAGTTACTGTTTATATAGAAACATTTTTATGCATATAAGCATACAGAAAATGCCCTCATAAAGGTATTGAAAAGAAATGATCATACATTGCTGAATATCAAAACCACACATCCACACACTCATACACTCACGCACACAATACATATTACGAAATCGTAGATGTGAGAATCAGTCTACTGAAGAAATTGACAGCCACAGTAGGAAAGCTATAAACAAAAATGAAAAAATACATGCTAATCTTTTCTTCTTATTTACGCTTAGGAATAACGTTGAATTATAGCGTAACGATATAAGAATTGTAAGAAACGGTATATATGAGATTTAGTCCAGTAACATTAAGATATTTAGTGTGCCTTGATTTGGATTTTTAACGTCGCTTAAACAATTTTTCAGTGATATTGCTTCGATGTCTGCCGTGTGGCAGTTTAAAGTGATGCACAGAACTGGGGCGTCATGGCGCCGACATGTATAATCATGTCCCATTCATTTAGATTATCCGGACACCAGGTTGACCAGTCTAAACACTCACTTCTTAATGCTGAGCGCCTAGCGAGGCAGTTGCTAGTGTCATTTTTACAAATATTTGGTATGACTCGACCGGACTTTCGAACCCGCGACCTTCCGCATCCGAGGCGGACGCTGTAACCATTATGCCATCAGAGAGAGAGCGATATGAAGATATTTACTGCTAGTCAAAGAGCTCACTATAAAATAAAGCGTATCTCAATTCTTGTATTGATTACTGTAAACAAAATAATATCTTGGAATTGTTTTGGGCTGATATTTTTTATTTAAATAATATTTAATGTATGATAAATATCTTTGATAGGCTTCTTTCAATTGGTATTCAGATGCATTATCTCCATTATCTTCTACTTATATGTCCAACATTACTTGCGTTAGTATAATTCTTGATCCATTTGGCATAATAAATTTGTCATAATAAATATCTAAATATTTATACTTGTTTTTATGTATTACTCTCAGCACTGTCATTCATCTACCGTATCTTCCATTTAGTACTTTTCTTTCTTCTTTTCTTTAATTTCTTCATTTTATCTTTAATCATGTATCTATCACATATATATATATATATATATATATATATATATATATATATATATATATATATATATATATATATATATATATATATATATATATATATATATATATATATATATTAGGGAGAAGTAAACATTTTATTTCTAGAAAAAACACATACAATTAGTTTTAGTTTCTTGGTGGTATGCATGTCTTGCTAATTGTAATTCACTGCAAGGAATTATTCATTTTAAGGTGCAATAACACTTACAATGTTTTCGCAAATCTTAAAAAGCGTTACAAAACGTATCATGAAAATTTGGAAATGTTTAGCACCATATGCACACGAGAAACGCTTTTATCAGCACAAAATATTTCGCGAGCATAAATAACACTATAATTTTTTTTTGGGAGGGGGGTAACTACTGAATATTTATGCATGTAAAGTTAGTAATATATGACGAATGTTACATCTATTCGGCGGTCAAAGTCAACGTTACTAGTTAACTCGGCATACCTATAGTCTAAAGCTATAGGGGTTGTCTACCTTTGAAATTAACAGATGAATTTCTAAGAGTACGTTAGTTGCTTCTATTTGTCCAACAGTACGTCTATATATTCATCTCTCTCTTTTCCTCCTCCTCCGTTGTTGTTGTTGAGAGAGATTCTCTCTCTTTTCCTCCTCCTCCGTTGTTGTTGTTGAGAGTTGTTGAGAGACCGCTACAGTTGGCCTAGTGGTTAGAGCGTCCGCCGCGGAAGCGATATGACTGAAAAATTGTTAAAGCTGCCATTTAAAAATCATAATCACACACACACACACACCTCAGCCGAGATTTTACCATTTTGACTAAAGTTTCTCCATCCATCTTTATAGTTTTGGAAACTTCATTGGAAAGCAAAATATATGTATATGTAGATTTTCCTTTGGAGTATTTTCTTTCTTGACCAAAATGTCGATCAGATTTACCTGCAGCTTTAACTTTCTGGTGGAATGCTCATGAGGGTAAATCTTACATGAACAAATAGTATATTTCGTGAATTTTGCGTGCATTTTATTACTAGTTAGCTGGGTGAAAGTTAAAGCGGCAAGTAAATCAGTATTGCACCTAAGCCACACTTTGTTTCTCGGATGGTCTAGAGCAATAGGAGGGGGAAGACAGATCCAAGAAAGTGGCGTCTACCACAAACATAGTCCATTTAACCAAATTATCTCACTACAGTACTAAGATCACAGAGAGCTGCAAAGAGCTCTTCGAGATAACTAACTAACTAATGTCAAGGAACAAATATACACCACTTCCAACTACCTTCTCTCCAGTAGACCTTCCGGACCTATTGGCAAATTTCTTCCGTGACAAAGTACAAACCATTAGAGATTCGCTTGACAACACAAGTTCAATTTACTCGTCACAGTACAGTTATGATACAGAATTTCAGCGACAACCCTTAGGAGCATTTGAACTGGTCTCTATGGATTTAGTACGGGCAATCATGATGAAGAGTGCATCAAAGTCATGTAAACTCGATCCAATTGAAACATCACTGCTGCTTGAGTGCTTAGACCCAATATTGCCTTCACTAACTGATGTTATTAATCTCTCGCTCTCTATCTCTCTCTCTCTCTCTCTCTCTCTCTCTCTCTCTCTCTCTCTCTCTCTCACATCGGGGGAATTCCCATCTGTTTATCAAAATTGCCATCGCAAAGTAAACCAACACCTGACCATAACAATTTAAAGAACTACTGCACAGTTTCTAATATCCTGTTCATATAAAAAAGCTTAGAAAAAGTTGTTCTAACTCAACTTATATCTTATTTGAATTCAAACAGTCTTTTTTAGCAATGTACAGTCTGCATATCGCCCTTGCCACAGTATGGAAACTACTATTCTGAAAGTATTTAATGACATTCTCTCTGCTTTGGATAGTGAAAAGATTACAGTCCTCATCCTGCTTGATTTGTCTGCAACATTTGACACAATAGATCATGATATATTACTTCACCGTCTCCAGCATGTATTTGGCATTCAGAATACAGCCTTACAGTGGTTCAAGCCCTACTTAGTCAACCGGACACAAATTGTATCTGCAAATGGAATACACTCCAGCCAAGTTGATCTATGTTGTGGTGTTCCACAAGGTTCTGTTCTTAGACCTGTTCGCTTCATTCTATACACTTCAGACGCTCTCAAGTGTCATAGATCATCATCCAGTGTCTCTCTCGCCAAATCACACCTAAATATACAAATATACAACTAAAGTTGATGCTACCATCCATGGAGTAGAGAGGTGCATTTCTGATGTGAAATCATGGATGACATGTAACAAGCTGCAGATGAATGATGATACAACTGAGGCCATTTTGATCACAACCCAAAGACTTTCTCATTCACATCTTTTACATTAGACAATAAATATCAGCAAAACCAAAATTAAATTCACACAGTCAGAACGAAACCTAAGTGTTACTCTAGATAGTACTCTCACATTGCATAAACATGTCATGAACATATGCAAGGCTGCATATCTTGAACTGAAACTTATCAGTTTCATTCGCAAATATCTTTCAGTTGAAAACACTAAAACACTTGTGTGTTCATTAGTACTTTCAAGACTGGATTATTGTAACTCAGTTCTGTCTGGTTCGTTTCAATATCTACTCCAGAAACTTCAAAAAGTTCAAAACATAGCTGCTCGGATAATCTTTAGAGTACCTCGATCAGAGCACACCTCACCACTGCTCTGTACCCTACCCTGGCTATCAAGTCGATACAGAATCAAACACAAAATGTGTTCCCTATGTTATGTTTCACAGACAGACTCCAACCCAACATACCTATCCGGCCTCACCCATGTGTATACACCAGCAAGATCCTTACGCTCCTCTTCTGACAATCATATACTCATTGTTTCTCACTATAAAAACGAAGTCATATGGACAACGTTCCTTTGCATATCAGGGACCGGCTAGATGGAACGAATTGACCATCGAAATTAGACACAAACACACAGTGGTCCTTTTTAAGAGTGCTTTTAAAACTCACATTTTTCGACTGCAGGAACAAACTTAGAGACCTAATAATGTTTTGTACCGTAAATGTTTTCAAAAATATTTTATGTTTTCCAGTTTTATGGTTTTTGTTTTTTATTTTTCTGTAATGTAGTCATATCATTATAGATGTATAGCGCTTAGAGCTTCGTAAGATTAGGCGCTATACAAAGTCCTCATTATTATTATTACATCGGTTTTTAAATGACAAAACTATGAAAACCGAATGGTTGAAACGTATCCGGATTGTGAGTCCCAAATTCGTCTTCTCAGAAGAAAAAAACGATCGTTTGTGTTCAGCCCACTTTAAGGATGAAACGTACATCAGAAAATCGATGGAGAACAACTTGCCTTCGCTTTTTATTCTGCAAGATGGCAGAGTGAAGCAGTTTGAAACAGCTTGGGTAAAAAAATTAAACTCAAAATAGTTTTCTTGGCTTGCCAACAAAATTTTCCGGGTGTTATGTATATTTCATTTGTATTGTTTGTTGGCTAGTATCGATGAGTATATGTCATGCTATGCTTATTTTATAACTATTAGGACCATTTGGGATTTAATCCACAATACTGAAAATTCCTTTCAATATTTTCATTTTGTATTCCAGGGAAATACATTGTTTGTTGAAGATTACAAAACTTGTTAAATAGGACTATAAGGTGGTCCAGCTTGGTGACTATTTTAAACTGGCAGGACATCAAAAGGCGTGATTATTTTTGCATTATGCGTCAGTATTAGTTTTTCCATTCCCCTTGCGATAAAAAGTGTGACTTTAATGGAACTGGGTGTGATCACACAGGTCAGCTGATGATGCTTTTTTTGGTACCGATGGGTATCCTTTGTTTATCCATGGTTGTAATTGCTACGATGTGGGTTTGCTACGTGCGCATAGCAATGAAATTTACCCAACTGCTCTCAATCTTGAAAAGCAAAACTGCGCCAATGATGTCAAGAAAAGAAAGAAGTGTACACCGTCATCAGATAAGCTAACGTCGAAGTGCTACGTACTGAACACAACCAAAACACTATTGTATTCTCGTCAGACAAAAAGGACGATTTAAATAAACGTATTCGAACAACTAAAGCGATGTTTGTTCTATCATTTAAAACATGGTGGCATGGATATCCACGTGGACTCTGGTTATCGTGGTTATTATCAAGGAAACCTGGGAAAACAAACATTAACTTCTTTCTTTCCTAAAGTTACGTTTTGAAAGTGTCATGGTGTATATTGCTTGCAATTCCCCCTTCAGGCACCAAGTTACGGATATGTTTTGCTGGCTAAATAAATCAAAATGAACTCCAGCTGGCACGAGAACGTGAATTCGTAATGTGTCGTCAATGAAATATGAAACAAGCTAAAACCGAACGTGTTGAGATTAGCTTTATACTTTGAATACATGGACAAAGCTTGAGACATATTCGACTTGTTTACGAACAAATAAACAAGGAAAACAAACAAACAAAAAACAATTAATTTCTTTTACAACAAGCTGCGTATTTTGTGTACATATCAATGAACATCTTTAGAGAAAAATGTAATACTTGAAGGAAAAGAATACGAATGTGTTAAACTTTATGTGGCATTCTATGTGTAAACTCACTTATTATATAATTTTAAATTCGCCATTTATTAATTAAAGAGTAATTGAAAATTATAAACTGAAGAGAAAAATTTGACGTTGTATTGATATGAATCAGTAATGATTGACACATTACAATAATGTTCATATCATCTGCCCTTATATTAAACCAAAAATACATTACTTTAAAAATACGTGATTATACTAGATGCGTGTAAATAAACGCTATTTTTAAATGCAAAATGTATAGCTTAAGACATGTGAATCTGCAAAATGACAATCATGAACACAAACAGTATATTCAGTCCTCTTACCGCCTTTTTTTAAAATATTTATTACTAATATTTATTACTAATATTTATTACTAATATTTATTAAGAATAGTACTATAGTTGACATTTGGCATTACTACTGTTATTGTCACTACTATTGATGTTATAGTTATCAATATTTAATATTAGTGAAGTAAATGAACGAATTATTTAACGCAAAATATGGACTAGATAATAGATATTGGTTTTATTTGGGTGAACGTGCTTGTTGGAAAATTTCTTGGATTTGTAGACGTGTTATCCTGTACAATAAATTCCTTGTCTTTCCTGGATTTCAAGTTCCAGTTGCATGCATTTAAACTAGTACAGCACGATGCCCAATATCCGGAGTAATGATGTGCTTCACATGTGTGTTGACGTTTCTCTTTAGATGTAAAATCATGTAACGTGTGACATGCTGTTGTATCTATTTGCTGTAACAGGTCTAATAATCTGCTTATGCGTACAAAATTAGCCTGTTTACGTTGATGTGTTATAAGGGGAATAACTCTTTAATCACACGCACCATAATACGACATTTATGTCCCTGGAAGAACGACAAGTCCTTGCCCCGTTCCATGCAATGTAATGATTTTATTACGTTTCGTCTAGTTTATTTTGTTTATTTGTTTGTTTGCTCTTCTCAGATATTTTAATGCCTGTTTAATGTCAATTTTATATTTTTCTTCAGCAATCTGAACTAAATGACAGCAAAATTGCGATTAATTCTGTAAACAAACCAGTACGTACATAGTTGTGATTCCGGGTATCATCCTACAGTCAACCTTGCATTCATTTAGGAAAAGTAATATATTTAAGCAATAAATTGAAAGCGTAATTTGTTTATTATGATTCATTGTAAAAGCGATCATAATAGTACATAAAGATGGAAACTGATATGGGAGATAACGCATGGTGGGTGGGTGGGTGAGAACCGAATGTATTAATTGTTGTTTTCTTTATCACTATTCAAATAATTATTCTCATTATTGTCAAGTACATCTATTCCTGAAATATGTCAGCCACAGCTGAAGATGTTCTATTCTGTATGTTATATGGTAATACACTGGTTATGCTTAACAAATTAGAATAGCTTCCAAATGATTCGTGATAAAAAAATTATACATAAAAAAACGAAACACGTTTTTAACTTCCCATCTCTCATTTAATTTCTCATATCTGATTGATTTTTCTCGAATTCAGTCTTTGTAGGCTGTATAAATTTTCTAACTGTACCTACATTATATTTCTTTAGTAAATTGGTCCACGTTTCTGAATATGTAACTTAAATGTATAGGTCTTAACTATGAGTCAAGTCAAATGTATAGGTCTTATCTATGAGTCAAGTCAAATGTATAGGTCTTAACTATGAATCATGTCAAATGTATAGGTCTTAACTATGAGTCAAGTCAAATGTATAGGTCTTAACTATGAGTCAAGTCAAATGTATAGGTCTTATCTATGAGTCATGTCAAATGAATAGGTCTTAACTATGAGTCGTGTCAAATGTAACATTTCTTTAGAATTTGTTTATTACTTGCGAAGTTCAGAATCAGCTACGTCTATTCCTTATCTCTCAGTTTGGAGTAATTGCATCCAAAAGTTGTAACTACGGATCAATCAGACAATAAATGGAAATACATAAAACGAATATAGCTTATCTTGTTAATTCTCATTTTGTGCACAAGAAACTTTCTAGGTTCTATGGAATGTTTTAAATTGAAGCCGTTTGTACACATATGTATTAATAAATATGTTTTACAGTCGAAACAGTCATCTAAGTTCATATGACGTATCTAGTTATCGTTTGCCATCAGACACAAAGTAGTTTCCAGTACAATTGATACCTACTTTGACCTTTCTTTTGTTGGGTTCCGCACACATTTTTCGTAGCATGTGTTTCAGGGTACTATTAAACTTCTCTACCAGCCCATGGCACATCGGATGGTATGGGGTACTATTTAGCTGTTTTAATGGACAACACACTACTTATTTCACCCATGAGGTTAGAGGTGAATTGAGCACCACAAACCGTAAGGATTTCTTCTGGCACCCCTACTCTACTGAAGATGTCAACCAATGCTTCAGCCACCCGTTCCGTTTCAATAGTTGGTAACGCTACGGCTTCGGGATATCTGTTTGCGTAATCCACAAGAGTAAGAATATACCGGTTCTTCCTTTCGGTAACTGGCTGTATTGGTCCTACAATATTCACCGCCACTCTTTTAAACGGTGTATCTATTAATGGCATCTGTCCTAAGGGCACCCTTGTGACTCTTACATTACACAGGATTTTCTGACATACGTCACAAGACCTACAGAACTGTGTGACATCGCCATTAACACCAGGCCAGTAGAATTCAGAAACTACTCTGCTGGTGGTCTTCGCCTTACCTAGGTGTCCTGCCATAGACTCGTGTGCCACCCTAAGTACTTGAGGTCTGTATCTCTGGGGTACGACCACTCGCCAATATCTCTTTCCCTCCGGAGTGATAAACTCCCTATGAATTAGCTCGTTCTTCCGAACGAATCTCGAGCTGCCCCCTCCCTTACAGTATTTTATTGCGCCGGACGCTATTTTCTCAACAATAGTTTTGATTGATTCGTCACGTTTTTGTTCTCGTTTGAACTCTTCTCACAAAATTCTGGAGATCGATGCAGGGTCTATATTTCTGAAACACGTTTTTCTCTTGTCGGGTCTGCGCTCGCATTTCGACTGCCTCAGCCAAAGGTACTCTAAAATCTGCCATGGTTGGAAAATGGGAACCTTCAACATTACCGATCGTCAGATCGTAAATAGGGTTTTCCATACATCAACAGTTCCGGTTAGGAAAGGTGTTTCTTCCGTGATCTTTGCTAGGGAATGCGACCGATCGTCTGATTGAGTAATATACATGGGGACTCTCACCCGAGCATTTGGTTATCCTGCACGAGACTACGTTTGATGACTACACCCGTGCAACTAGTGTCACGTAATGCTATGACTTCTCGACCGTTCACGAAACCTCTCGCAGTTGATACTCACGCTTCCGGGAAAAGACATGTGCCAAGTGAATGAATACATGGTTCTACCTGCACAAGATTATCAGATATACCTTTACTCTGTATAGCCACGGCTACCTTATGTATAAATCCCTTTCTTTTAGGACATTTTGCTTGAACATGACCCCATTCCTTACACAAGCAGCATTGTATACCCTGATGACCTGTATCCCTAACTGACCTACTTGCCTCAGATGATTTCACAAGCTCCCTAGGCATCGGTCTCGTAGACTGGTTTCCAGAAATCTTTTGAAACCACGTTGTGGGTTACCCCATGAGCATCGGCAAAGAAATCGGTCTGCTTAGCCATATCATGTACGTTTGAGAAGACTTTCTCTTTCAGAAACTGACTTAGCTCCCTACCAACTGTGTTCAACAATTTTTCTCTGATCAAGAAATCAGTCAACCCATCAAACGTTTTCGCCGCTTTGCCGCATTCAATCCACCGCTGAAAATAGTTCGCTATTCTAATGGTGAATTGACCAAAGGTTTCTCCCTTCTCGGGCTTACTATACCTGAACATTTTACGGAAACCCTGTTTAGTGAGCTCGTAGCTTTTTAGAAGTGCTTCCTTCAGGACATCATAATAAACCATATCGTCTCTAGGAAGTTGTGAGTACACATCCAGTGTTTTACCTTTTAATAAAGCACTGAGATGCAGTGCCCAGTCATTCCGACTCCACTTCTGGTTCTCGGCATATCGCTCAAACCGATGAAGATAACTAAACATGTTATCTTTGACATCGCCAAAGGGGGATAATTTAGGACCCATTAAGTTGCTTGAGGCAGAATCGTGTTCTGCTTTTCTAGCAGAAAACTAAACTCTACCTTACGTTCATGATCTCGTTGCCTTAATCTTTCTTCTATCTCCAAAGCTTCTAACTTTGCCTGCTTTTCCCTTTGTATTGTTCTATTTTCTACTTCTTTAAGCAGTTCTATCTTCTCCCTATCTGTTTCCATTTCCCATTTTATCCTTTCCCTTTCGGCCTGTGTTTCTAGTCTATCTTTCTAGTTCTATCTTTTTCCTTTTGGTCTGTTTTTCTAGTTCTATCTTTCCTTTTCGGCCTGTTTTTCTAGTTATATCTTACCCTTATCTAATTCTGTGCTTTCTTTTTGATCCTGTTGTGGTAGTTCTATTTTACCTTTCTCTAATTATATTAGCTCCTGCTTGGTTTCACTTTCTATCTCCAATTTATCCCTTTCGATTTCCCTCTCCTTTAAAATGTGGTCCCTCTCCCGGGCTTGTTCTTCAAAAATAATATCCTTAAACTTTCTACCTCATACCCAAGCTCTTTGCCTAAGGCGATGACATGACTAATTAGTGATATAACAAATATAATATTAAAGAACTTCCTGATGAAGGCAACCACAACAATGCTTTGAATGTGTTTATACTGGACCCACCGACATAGCAAAACTAAAAAAAAAAAATAAACACCTGCTTGAAAAGTATCTTGACAAAAAGTTCACACGCAAATATAAACAATAAGTGTAGACTTTCACAAACAAGATGATGACGATTCACTTAATCTTAAGATCTCACTTCTGACACCATTGTCGCAGAATAGAAACCGAGTGGGTTTTGAACTAAATGAATAACACAAACATGATGTGTGAAAGATGGCAATTTATCAAATTAATTAATAAAGAAAACTATGATGTATAAGTACAATTATCATTGAACCACACTTGCTCATCTAGAAACCATTCGCATGTTAAAGGCGTATTTATTTCTTACAGTTTTACAAACTGAATTAAACAGCCGTAACAAATTGTTTTTCAAAACTCAATAAATCCGTTTAGTAAATTCATTTGCGGGAACAGTGTATCTAATATGCTCGCCTGTGCGAATGATAAAGCTATTCCGCTTATATCTATTCATTATAAGTCTACGTATCCAGGCTACTTTAAATGTAGTCACATATGCTTAACCATGTTCTCATGACGCTATAATTTTTTTCTTGCATAGGGTACATGAAAATGTACTCTGACGTCAAGGCTAAACGTTACAGTCCAGGGACGTTATTTCAATTTTCTTTTTATTTCGGGCGTGGGTGGGGACTTAGACGGTCTTGTTAAAAGAAATTGTATATAGGCTACGGCAATTTTACAGCGCATCCAAATTCGGTGGAGGTTGGCCAGCTCTCCCATTTTTTGCGTCCCTGATACAGTATTGCTAACCAGCACCCACACCAACTGAACCTACTAATACGCTTATGGACAACAACCACCCATACTCATCAACACATACACCTACTCAATAGAGCACAGTGCGAAAAGATCTGTAACTCAGGAGGAAAAGTAATTAATATCTAGAGCGGATCAAATACAACCCGACAATCCCAAACCAAAGCTATATCCGGTAAGGAAAAAAAAGGTAGGAATGTCCATACACAAACATACTATCATACTTACATAATATCACCCTCAAAAAGGACAGAGGAGTTGGTAGGCTTTCAAGTTTTCGATAGGAACATTAAACCATATGTAAATACATCCATATAAAAACGAACAAACATTTGGGGAAAAAATCAAATATTGTCAATATTTTGAGTTGTATCTCTGTTTCTGAGTGTTCTTGGTGGCCATCGATAAGCGCAACGTTTTTGAGCTAAGTTAAATTAACATCCATACTGATCACTAACCAAAGGTTTCAATTTTGGCATCGTTTCTAAAGAAAACAAGTTCGCCAATGTGATAATGATAGCCCAATACAGCGTTGTCGATGTACAAAATACACGCAATATTGTCCACACACCATGAAATGCAATTATTTCAATGTCACATTATCCAAATGAGTGGATGCATCATTTCTTTTCATAGAGTCAGTGATATTATATTCTTCTAGAGGAATCAAAATACTCCACGCAGTGGCCGGTGGGAAAGTAAACTACCACCCAATGGGTATCTGGGCGATGACTGTCGTCCGTACTGATGACATGAGCCCAATTTCTGGGCGATGACTGTCGTCCGTACGGATGACATAAGCTCAAGCGTCTTTAGGTTTTCCATTAGGAAGTTTGTCGTTATTGCAAACAACTAAATTCAAGGGAGCTGAATACCATCCGTGGGACATGAAGTAATAGAGTTTTTTCGGGTATTCAATTTCTTTTTCTTTTTCCTCACACATCATTATAACCAATGAATTTACACTTGACTTTTTCTTTAAAGTGAACTTCAAGCAAGTCGAAGAACGGAAACTATTGGTACTCACGTACAAGATAGTCTCAATGCGTTTCGGCTCAAAGGAAGTCATGAAGGCGTCAAATGGTCTCCTAGATTTTTATACTATTCAAGATCGTTTCTTTTTGGGAATTTTGTATTCTATGCAACTTACAGACAATCTTCCAACTCCTTCTACAACTCGTTGACTCTTTATTAAACATTTGTCATACCATTTTGTGAAGAAGAAAGCCGATACAACTGCTGAGTAAACTATTCCACAGTCACTCAAATGTGAGCTTTCAATCCAAAAAGCAAACTGGATGGATGTCTTATTCAACAGACTTTCACTTTTTGCGACCTTACGTGTTCTTTTATCGAGAGTGTTTTAGTTATAGCACACGTTGTCGAGTTTCTTTGTGACTTGTAACTCGAGCAAGAATAAAGTTATGTTATCACTTCTCACTACCATAATCCAATGTTATCTACATTAACTCACCTGTCCATCACGCGAAACAAGTAGTAGTCTCGTTTGATAACTAGGTTTTGTCAAAGGTGCATTTTGTTATTTATTGTTCGACGCCAACTAGATATCCTGTTGTTGTGGAGAACGATCTAAAAACAGTAATTTTGCAACTTTGTGACAAATTATGGTTAGGCCTAAACCGCTCTGTCCAGTATTTTACTTGTTACCGAGGTGACAAAGATACGGTGTTCTCAAACCTTGACTATCTGACTCTTCGTCAATCACTTTAAAAATGGAGAATACAGTTGTAACTCTATAGTTGTTTAGAAAGTTCGGAGACGACCTCAGAGGACACAATACATTTTATACAAAACAAAAGCAACAAAGAAAACCAACCTGTTTAATGATTTCTTATGTCACACAAAAAATGTCAACATTTCAGAAAAGGGTCAAGTCTTGTTGCATTAGGTCAGTCACATACATCTTTGATAAAATCAGAAACCTCTCGCTTCTAAATATGGAATCCAAGACTATTTCAGCCACATACAGGCTTCCAATGGTAAATCGGTTGGTTTACGTCACTAATCAGACACGTACACCTCTAGGTAAGTAAGATGGGTAGATAAGGTGCTTTAACTGAATCTGTACAAAGTACCTGTAAATGAATCCATGCCATTTAAAATATAGATTATAATTGTTCTTTGGATTAGCTAGTGGTGTCATGAGTGGCTTTTGAGTGAAAGGAAGACATCAGTTGATTGGCAAGATGACATCTCTTTCCATAATGGAGCAACATCGTACTGTATTGCTGATTTTGCAGGGCACACCATTACATCAACCTTCACTCAAATGTATATTGTTTATGTATCGATTTCATTTTTCAAGATGGACGTGATAAAAGTTTCAAAGAGTAAGCTGACGACTCGATAACCAGATAAACGTACAAATCTGAGGGTCATACATTTTGAACAAAAGTCTTGATGGTGACATAAGTGAGTCCTTTCACTTTATGAATTGTAGAAAGTTATCCTTCTTTTCTCAGGATAGATATCGGTCCACTCTCCTGCACGTTTATAGTTGCTCTGTGGCTAATAGCATTTCAATCGATGTAAAGACAAAGAACGCGGTCTCTGAAAGGTTTCAACACCGACTACAAGTTTTAAACGATATTTTGCTAGTATTACGTAAGCAGCAGTGAGTGATAACGTCAAAATTCGTCGCGTGAACAAGCGCCATGACTTTATCGTCTTTCACCAAGATCAAATCACATATACTGTACTGTGGAAAAGAAAAGTCTACGTAAGAAGGCAAGGATGTAGTGCACATCAGCTTGCGACTAGTAACAGCAAAACGGAATCACCAGTGTTAACGATATTTTGCTTATGGTATCACGGTTCCAATTCGTTTTCTATAGACCTCTACTCTATGCTAATGTTTTGTAAAAACAAAAATATACTTTCTATTCTACTTCAGCATGCATGTCACACACTGTGTCACGTTGTAAGGAAATAACCAGATTGCAACATGTATATGCTAGACCCCGAGGCTAATAATTTCGCGTCATTAATGTACGAATGGTCAGTTCTGCTAACAATGAGGTATCAAGCCAGTTTTTTGACATGGTCATAGGAACTCATGACTGGCGACGTATTTTGGCCAATCAAGTTACAAAACATGGTTATAACATGCTTCACAGGTAAGTGATGCAATCCTGTTTTCGGATCAAAGGAACATAAAGTGGTGTCGTAAAATCCACCCTTGAGAGACTGCATGGAGGGTGCAGTGTATGCTAATTATGTGCATCAGGGGTAAATCAACATCCACTCGGAGTCGAGCAAGGCGTGGCTACCGTTAGAATCGCAAGCTTAAATCTATGATCTTGAGAAACAAACGAAAGTAGACGCTAATCCAGCTTGCGGAAATTATAAGGGAAGATATGCTACTCCGACGTCATTTAGAATTGACGGGAAACTTATTATTCTGGGAATTATAATGATCTTCAGTACAGGTCAGTGACTATTTGCTCGCTTGTTGTAATCTATTATGTCAAAGTAATTGTACTTTAATTATTGCAGTATATATACTTCAGTACTAGAATCGTTAGTACGTAGAATTACCATTTGTAGGGTTTGATTCATTCGTAGTGTTTGATATACATGAATAGTTTGAGATATGAGAAATGGTTATGTAAAGAATTAGTATTGTCATTCGCTATTTTGTTAATTCGTGGTAACCTCGTTCATTTATTCGTGAGATTTGCAACTGATGAAATAATTTATAACTTTGTATAATGGTTGCAGTGTGCAAGATCAGATAATAGGGGTTTGACTATTTGTGTATATTTTGTAGAAGTATCACGTGTAAGGGTATATCAGCGCATGGATATGTGGATACCTGTGTACAATTTGTAGACGTGCAATGTACATAAATGCGTCAGATTATGGGTTTAAGAATTGTGTAATAAGATTGAGAATCAATATATACCGTGTACACTATATCAGAGAGAATGGATATTTCAATGTGCACTAATGCGTGACCAAAGAAGTTAATGGCGTATCTGATGATATTGTTGTTTAGTGTGAGTTTAGATAGCTAGAGGAAGATGCTATGCTAATGTCCTTGTGTGTTTGTACAGGAAGATTTTAGGGACCAGAGAAAATGTAGGAGACAGAGGGTAATACCCTAGTGCAGTTGGTCCCGAGTCTCTGGGAGACAAAGAAAAGTAAGAACGGAGACAGAAGTTAGACGGACTGGAGGTGAACTGGAGTACCAGTCCAGAGAAGCATAATACAGATGAGTAGGAACACAGGACAGGAGGAAAATCTATCACACTAAGTCAGATGATGAAATAGGCCGTCACTTGGTCGAATTTAATGACGAGCGATAGGATTTTACATTTGTATCTTATCTGAGAAATGACTACCTATTATTGAATGATATTTTAAACTGGTGTTTTTTTTTAATTTCACATTTTGTGAATTCATTAATTAAACTGTCGGCACCGCTGACTGGGGGCTCAGATCTTTGCATATCTCTATCACTACTTCAGTTTCTGACACAAACGAGATAGCGTGGATCTTCTGTAATAATTTAATATAATATTATTGGGAGCACCCCACCCTTACCTAGTTAACGAGGAACCTCTACACACTGTCACAGATAACAATCTTAGATTGTTAATTTGAGGTACTCTGCATTAACTAGACAGGGGTAAGAGTTATCTAGTCACAAAATACCTTGTTTTACCCATGTGTGCCACATTTTAAGAAAATCATTTTAAACAATACGAAATATGATCTAGATATGAATTTACATATTCTCACATGTTGCCAAGAGGTTTAACTTTTTTAAGCCAAACAGAAAGTACAACTCGTACATAATGCACCGATCACAGCTAGTGTTGTTTATTTCTGAATGCAATGTTCCCTACACCTTAAGCTCCGCCCACCTGGGGTTGTACAATTGGTACCTTTATACCTTATAAGCCAACGGACCTTTCTTTGGCCAAAGTATTGTCAGTATTTTATCAATAGATGTGGGTGGTGGCCAGTAAGACTGATTGCTGACCAGCAGGAAGATGTGAATAGTCAGAAACGGCGTTGGTTAATCATATACATGTTTAATTTACCTTGATCCATCACAGTCCAATCATGTTATTCCGTTGAACTTGTATAAAATTAAACTTTCCTTTCACGTATTAGTGCCAGTTCTTGACCCAAACCAAAACATTGCATAGTTTCATGGGGAAATGGTTCGATATTTTTCACATTAAATATTCCCCTTAACACCAGACCCCTCCCCAGTAAAATGATAGACTAGTGCTAAATTTTCCTTGAAGCCACCGGACCATACTAATATTACACATAAGGACCAATGCTACACTTTTTTTATGCATAGTGTCACATTTCTAATTCAGGCGAAATGTTATATTCTCGTTGACGAGATAGATGCACATTTCAAGATGGAAGCATGTTAAAATTACGCTTGATACCACAGTGCATTGTCTGACGTTACATCATCATACATAACTATATATATATATATATATATATATATATATATATATATATATATATATATATATATATATATATATATATATACATATATATATATACACATATATATATACATACACACACACACATATATATATATATATATATATATATATATATATATATAGTTATATATATATATATATATATATATATATATATATATATAGTTATATATATATATATATATATATATATATATATATATATATATATATATATATATAGTTATATATATATATATAGTTATATATATATATAGTTATATATATATATATAGTTATATATAACAGTACAACGAGAGTTAAGTTAATATAAGGAAACGGAAAGACTCTCAAAACTAAGAAATAAATAAGGGTCTTCAGTTTGTAACATCGAAAATTCCAAATGTCATATCATCGCCGAATCCCGAACTTCCAGATAAGAAAGACTTGGACATACGACTATGTATAAATAACTGTAACTCATCTTGGATCCGTACAGATGTTTTTTAAAGAAAAAAAGGTTGTTATATATATATATATATATATATATATATATATATATATATATATATATATATATATATATATATATATATATATATATATATATATATATATATATATATATATATATATATATATATATATATATATATATATATATATATATATATTTCTATTAATATATATGCCTTTCAACATATCTACCAACATAATACTACTCTACCTACCTTCGTTCCGGCATATCTTCTATTTATCTAGCTGTCCGTCAACATGTATGTATGTATGTATGTATGTATGTATGTATGTATGTATGTATGTATGTATGTATGTATGTATGTATGTATGTATGTATACATATACCTTACTTTGGCTGGCAGTCAAGATATCACTTAGCTTATGCACTTAGCTTATTTCATTCACACTTATGTTGTTCTTACTTCCCTAAAACATGTCAAGTATCACTCAACTTTATTTCTCGGTCAAATATTTAGTCATACATCCCCACATCTGTCCATGCATGAATTCACACTTCATTCAGTCAAGAAGACACGTACATACACGCATGCATCCATCCATACACGAATACATGCATGCATGCATCCAAACATCCACAGGCACGTACGAACATACATACAAGCATGCATGCATACGTACATACATACATACATACATACATACATACATACATACATACATACATACATACATACATACATACATACATACATACATACATACATACATACATACATACATACATACATACATACATACATACATACATACATACATACATACATAGTTAAGCAAGTCATGTGGCCGAGTGTCCATTCTGTCTTTTGTGTTGATATACCTTTGAAACCCGAATCTCTGTTGTAAATATGGCATGCTAAATGAATCATCAGCAGTTATTTAGATCTGATATAAATTATAGCACCAGAGACATTCGACTCACTTTCTTGTATCGATAAACGGTTCGAATTACCCATGCTTTCTTTACTCAGTTACGTGACCCTCTGCTCCAATTATAGAAAGTCAGTAACCAACCGTTGTCCCCCGTCTATGCGGTTAATGGTTCACCAGATTGTGATGACGATATGAATACAGTTATGCGCCTGCATATCAACAGGGTCAGATGAGGTCACGTGTTCGTGTCGTTCATCGTGACTCAGTGTACTCCCATTTTAAGATATTTGTTTTGTTTTGTTTTGTTGGGGCTGTTGTATTTTATTTTGTATTTGTGGGATTTTGTTTAAATTACCATTCGATGAATAGGATGATATAAATGATAACGGCTTTCATGTAAATGACAAATGTTGGTTTTCATTGTATTTTCATTGTGATGCTGATGGGAGTAGAGGTGATAATTGTGGTTATAATATTGTGATGACGACAATCACGATGATGACAATGATTATGACATTGACAAAAACGACAACTGCAGCAAAGTTGACTTTTCTTATTATGGCCGGTATACTTCCCTAATGTTGTGAGTGCGGCTATAATAGCAGTAACGAAGATTGTGTGTGTGTGTGTGTGTGTGGTGTGTGTGTGTGTGTGTGTGTGTGTGTGTGTGTGTGTGTGATTTTGATTTTTAACGTGGCTTTTATTATTCAGTCATAACGGCAGTGTAGCAGTGTAGCCTGGCGCTAGGCCATCATGTAACGGACATGTAGCATGATGTCCCCACCCAGTCACATTATCATGATACCAGGCCGACCAGTCCCAACACTTACCTCTTAATGCTGAGCGCCAAGCGAGCAGTTGTTAGTACAATGCTTGTAAGTCTTTGGTATGACTCGGTCGGGGATCGAACCCACGACATCTCGCATCCGAGACGGACGCTCTAACCACTAGTCCACCAGAGTGGTCAATATGTTCTGAAGATAAATTTACTTAAAAACGGAATTGTAAAAAAAAAAAAATAACGATTGAAAATTATCAAATTCAATCTTGAATTTATCTGATCGATTTTTTATTTTCAGGACAAAATAATAACCGCTCCGGTGGCCTAGTGGTTAGAACCTCGGCTGCGGAAGCGGGTGGTCGTCGGTTCGATTCCCGGCCGAATCTGACCAAAGACTTATAAAAATGGTACTAACAGCTACCTCGCTTGGCGCTCAGCATTAAGAGGTTAGTGTTAGGACTGGTCGGCCTGGTGTCAGGATAATGTGTCTGGGTTGGACATTATGATACATGTCTGCGGCATGATGCACAGGTGCTAGACATCACTATAAACTGCCCCACTGCAGACATCGTAGCGATATGACTGAAAAATTTTTAAAGTTACGTTAAAAATTCTAAACAAACAAAACAAATCAGGACAAAATACAGAATAAACCCGTTTCTTACAAGGACAGAACAATGCTTGTTTTGTTGTGTTCTTCTTCTTCAATATCCAGATGTCTGCTCAACATTAAATGAACCCGCATATTAATCGGTTATTCAAATATACATTTGCGAGAAATAACGCCATACTGCGCGAGGACCGTTTTGAACCGTCGAAACCATAATCTATAGCAGGTATAAATTATTACATCAAAAGGTCTCAAATCTGGGTGCCTTTAATTCTTTTTTTCTTTTTCTTCAAACCAACTTATTTTGTATACCCCTAATTTGCATATTGAACAATATAACGTAGCCGCTATACACCTTGATACGAATCATCCACATCTAAATGCATGAGTCTTCCATTGTAAAGTATTCTTTTGACTGAAATGAAACATAACTAACAGGTTAGTCATAGCTCAAAACGACATACTATATTCCAGTAGTACCATCACAGTTAGATGGTTTGTGTAAATCTGAGCTATTATCCAAGGTGAATCACTGTTGCGGTCTCCGAGATTAAATTTATACCGTCCTTTTGAAAAGACCAGAATAGCAGCATGGGGCACGTTCAAACATACTTGCATCTTAGTGTCACCCAATAGGGGTCTTCTTTATACTACCATGAATTATAAAACCACAATGTGAGGTAAATTTATTTCTGTAATGTATATACAATCTCTGTGGAATGAATCAATACGAAAGACATTAAAAGCGAAGATGAATTGCTGCGATAAAAAAAGTTCAGTCTCCACTTATCACGACTGTTTATTTGAAAAGTGGTCTACTGTTTGACTCCGATTCTTATTTATGACTGTTGAATCATATGATTATAAAAGTGCTTACAAGTTTGATTGCTATATTAGAGGTAAAGACTCAGTGGCATCCTTTCTTGTCATACGATAATAAATAAATATGTACAGCCCGAAAAAAAACATTCCTGCAGATGTACCTGTAATTACCTGATGAATCCATATTTTCGCGCTATATTGAGGAGAAAGATTAATAACTGTGTAATGGGTTAAACATTTTACTATCAATTTAACATTGTTTTGTGATACAAGCCGATGTACAACAAAGATTTCATTTAGAATTTCGCAGAAAAAGAAAACTTACGTGATGGCATCAATAAATTAACATTCTTCATTATTCATTAAATGTTTAACAAAGTGATGAGTTATGCAAATACCGTGTTTTGTCGAGTAAATTATATTTTAATTACTAAAATGTGATTTTGGTTGACTCGCTCTTAAAATAACGACTGCTCTGATGCAATTATGTTAATGTCAATCCTGCTCGTTATCTGCCTGAAATTCTTTAAGGGAAAGACAACAAATGTTTAGTAGAAACCTTTAGACCAAGAGATGCAAATATTAGTGTGAGTTGATGCGATGGAGATCAATTCAAAGTTTACTGTTATTTGCCACTTTTGCAATCATCATATAAAAGAATATGCAGTGTTGCAAGACTCTATATATAGAATGAAATTAATCAGATACCACAATCAGAGTGCTGTTTCGATACCAGTCAGTTATATTGCCAAAGTAAAAACATTCGGTTTACTCGGATTTTATTCAGTATCAAACCCTAGTAATTTACGTTTTCATTGAAATCGTGTTTAGAACGTTTAGGACATCTGTTCTGTTGGAACACAATATTCACGAAAAATGCAATGCAGTTTCATGATTGGATATGCGGTACAAGAAGCTATAACGACGAATACCGAGTTGATCCCCCACATTAATGAATGAATAGCAAATTATGACTGGCTAATGCCTGAAATGACGTCGAAGATAAATGATTGATAAAATGATAATTTCATTTCTGAAAATTAGCCCTGATGAAGATGGCGCGTGCCACTCATATATAGGGTGGAAGTCCAGTACCACACTGACCAATCTAACTGCAGGCATATTTTATCTATACTACCTTTTTTTTTGTTTAGTGTTGTTCAAGAGTTGAAATTGAAATTGAAGTTTTTGCGGATATTAATTTTCGAGGTACTTTAGTTGTGGGCAAAATGCATAGCTTGGAGAAGAGGTTGTATTGTATACACAGAAGGATCATTGCTGATTTGATCATTGAATTTGTATTTTTTTTAAACCAACAAATCCGTGAAAATGTGCCTTACAAAAGGAAGAAAATTGCCAGAATAATATTTCGATCTTTTTATTTAAATATATCTCGTCTCGTTTGTGCGAAAATGGCACCATATTAATAAGGAGCGAAAACCTAAAAGAAACAATTATGCCAATGAATTGTCTGAGTAAACAAATATGCCAATGAATGGTTTGAGTAAACAAATATGCCAATCAATGGTCTGAGTAAACAATTATGCCAATGAATGGTCTGAGTAAACAATTATGCCAATGAATGGTCTGAGTAAACAATTATGCCAATGAATGGTCTGAGTAAACAATTATGCCAATGAATGGTCTGAGTAAACAATTATGCCAATGAATGGTCTGAGTAAACAATTATGCCAATGAATGGTCTGAGTAAACAATTATGCCAATGAATGGTCTGAGTAAACAATTATGCCAATGAATGGTCTGAGTAAACAATTATGCCAATGAATTGTCTGAGTAAACAATTATGCCAATGAATGGTCTGAGTATCTGATTATCCGAGATGTTTTTAAACTATTGTGTCCATGAGGATATTATGATATTCTTTGTATTTGTTTGTTCGTCTGGCCATCAGTCTATCCGTATGTCCGTTCCTACATTTCATTCTAAACAGCTGAGCGGATATAGCGAATCTTTGTGATATTTCCATTGATGCAACCATCTTAAAGAGGTTACTATCTTCGGCATTCACAACTGGGGTTCCAATGAGAGGGGCAAAGGTCAATTGTATTATTTTAAAAACTTAGTTGAAACGACATTTTAAAATGTTCTCTGACTTGAGACATCTTCTACGGAATCACCAGGATGTCATTTGTGTGTGGTGGTGGTGGTGGTGGTGATGGTTGGGGGGGGGGGGGGGGGCACGAATTTGCATATGCTCTAAAATTGATGTAACCTATACACGGAAATTAACAAGCCCGTCAAGTTTTGCACCACCACCACCATCCCTACCCCACCCCGGAAAAAACTGAACCGACGTCCCTGGCAATCACAGCATAAAGAATATAATATATGGGATGGATTTTAAGTTGTAAACCCTGGGTCAATGGTCATGGGTGGTTTCATGTAGAGATTTAAATATTCACTAACAAAGGTGGGAGATTTGGGATTGCGTGTCATTATGGTTTAATTATGTCATTATGGTTTAATTATGTCATTATGGTTGCGCTAGTTTTAATGTATTGTCTGTGTTAACAAGCTTAAACCGCTTAACTTTTGTACAGTATTGTATTGTAATGGGCAGAAAATCTAGCTTCTAATTTTTTGAACAGTTACCAATTTATGGCCATTCATCGTAAATCTGTCAGTGGTAAATCAGAGTGAGTGGTAGGACTAATACCGGGTGCCTCTACGTCATTGACGGGGTCACGACACCGTAGTTAGGTGGGTGGGTGTTGTCAACATTGACGGACAATATGAACTTATTCAATAATACCTACTGTTATTACATACCAAATGATTTTTAGTGTCATTCTTGGGTATATTTGATATTCTCATATAAATTGATCATGAATAGTCCATTTAGCTCTTTAATTTCTTATTAGGCCAGGAAAAGCGTATAACTTTCGGTCTCACTGGATAGTTTCGTATTTTGACACCACGGATGAAGGCATGAGACTAATTATCCTAATAATAGCATTTTTCAGTTCACACATAAGCTAAATCTGTAATATGGTTTAGAATTACTTTGAGTTAGGCATGGGAATGGGTTGACTTGTTGGTGACTGTCTGTCACAGTTAGACTAGCATTGGATATCAAATGCGTAACTTGGGTTTCAAATGAACAGCCCATTTGACGTTCGTATTTACGTGTGTCTGCTATAGAGGTAAATATCTAAAAATCTAGATTTTTGATGGGTGATGAAAAGTATGTAAATGTAATACAGTACTAGTGAACTTTATTCATACATAAGACATACTAATTATTTTAGCTGTTTTGTCACAGCAAAATATTCAAAATAGCTCTTTCCTGTATTAAAAAAAATAATGTGAAAAGACGGTTTGGTGGCAGTGTTGGTTCAGTATAAAAGCTATTAGCTGCATAAGGAATTAATTGTAATACTTCAAGCTAAATCTTACAAGCATGCTTTCAACAAAAATCATTAGTTAGTTTTTATTTGTATCTTTAATGTAACATGATTCTCATTTTTCTGCAATAGGTTATCGTCGAACGAAATTAGCCGAAAAGACTGTCCAGCGAGACCTTCCTAGGTATGAGCCCCGTTTCCACTTTTGGCATATTTGGAACACTACCGTCGTTATCTGGAATCACATCACAATGAGCATTTCCAATTCTGTACCCAATGTAGTTTTAGCCTATTTGTAGAACATTTTTCCTCTCATTTAGGTGGTTATAGAAGAGTTATATTCATGAATTTTTGGTATGGGTTTAAAGGAAATTGTTTATTCTTGAGAATATGAACTCAGAGAGTGGTTGTCTGTGTGTGTTTCGGCGACAGTGCATATTGAGTAGTAAGGCGTTTGGTGAGGATCCGAAAGTGAAATCTGTGTTCTGTTTACATGCTGCTCTGTTTACAGTGCAACCTCCCAATAAAATGCCGGTGAACCTTTGACAAGAACTTCACCGTGAAGTCATCTTTGGAGGTATTTTCGATTAACATATGATTTGTATTAATTGTCACACATTGGAACGGTCAGTACTGAGAAATTAATGTAGAGAACATATAGTAAAATTAATTGGGATGGATGTCCTTCTCACATAAAAGTTACGGGTTGCTTACGACAATACTCGTTACAGCTAAAACATTTGTCCGTATTGCAAATTTGACCATTTAGAAATAAATTCGTTGTATGTACACTTAGATAACACTCTGAGTTATAAGGGATTTCAATTACAATATTTAACTAAGGTGTAGTTTTGTTGCTATTATAGCAAAGTTCGATTCAGAATTTGTCATGCGGTTGCTTACCAGCGAACGGCATAGTTTTCCCTGCCAAGCGCAGAATTCTGCAGGATGTATGAAAGACTTGTCAGCATCTCTTCTGGGACCTTTTCGAGTTTCCTCAGGTCATTTTAAGAGCATACAGAGCGTGAGAAAATCTTTACATAGAGAAGGTGCAAAGAAAATGTAACTCTTTATCTTATTACAGAATGCATAGTCATTTCACGATATCTACATGTACGTAAATAAATGCAAAGAAACACTCACATAAAGAAGTTTGTACATCACATAAGGAGAAAAACACATCATAATAAGGGATTATCACATCATATAAGTACAAAAGCACATCATATAAAGGGATTATCACATCATATAAGTACAAAAGCACATCATATAATGGGATTATCACATCATATAAGTACAAAAGTACATCATATAAAGGGATTATCACATCATATAAGAACAAAAACACATAATATAAAGGGATTATCACATCATATAAGTTCAAAAGCATATCATATAAAGGGATTATCACATCATGTAAGGACAAAAACACATCATATAAAGGGATTATCATATCATGTAAGGACAAAAACATATCATATAAAGGGATTATCATATCATGTAAGGACAAAAACACATCATATAAAGGGATTATCACATCATATAAGTGCAAAGGCACATCATAAAAAGGCATTATCACATCATATAAGAACAAAAACACATCATATAAAGGGATTATCAGATCATGTAAGGACAAAAACACATTTTAATAAAGGGATTATCACGTCATATAAGTACAAAAGCAAATCATATAATGGGATTATCACGTCATATAAGTACAAAAGCACATCATATAATGGGATTATCACGTCATATAAGTACAAAAGCACATCATATAATGGGATTATCACGTCATATAAGTACAAAAGCACATCATATAAAGGGATTATCACATCATATAAGTACAAAAGCACATCATATAATGGGATTATCACGTCATATAATAACAAAAACACATAATATAAAGGGATTATCACATCATATAAGTACAAAAGCACATCATATAAAGGGATTATCACATCATATAAGAACAAAAACAGATAATATAAAGGGATTATCACATCATATAAGTACAAAAACACATAATATAAAGGGATTATCACATCATATAAGTACAAAAACACATAATATAAAGGGATTATCATATCATATAAGTACAAAAGCACATCATATAAAGGGATTATCAGATCATGTAAGGACAAAAGCACATCATATAAAGGGATTATCACATCATATAAGTACAAAAGCACATCATATAATGGGATTATCACGTCATATAAGTTCAAAAGCATATCATATAAAGGGATTATCACATCATATAAGAACAAAAACACATCATATAAAGGGATTATCACATCATATAAGTACAAAAGCTATCATATAAAGAGTATTTTACATCATATAATATAAGTTATCATCTTAAGACAGCTCTGGAGTTCAAAACTTATCAGCCAAAGAGAACATAAGGAGTCGTTGAGTAGTCACCGAATGTTTGACGACCGACGCTACCTCGTACGTAACAGTATGTACGGTACTGTATATCTGTTTCAGTTTATTTATCATTAACTATCGAGTAAATTAAGTAGATAGATTGCGTGTATACGGGGCAAAGAAGAGATACATGGTCCGGTATAGAAAGTTAGAATTGACGAGTATAGCTAACGAAATTGATATCCTTAAGTTAAGAACGGATGCACTAAAGAAAGTGTGTTGCTATATGTACACTAGTAAATTTCAATGAAACACAATGCACGTCCATTCCTTAGATCCGGGATCACGCGTGAGTGATACAGGTCGAAAACAAATCAGTGCCATCGATAAAAATGTATCACTAGATTATAGAACATTTAATATTTAAAAATTAAAACGAAAAGCGCGTAAAATGAACTGAATATTTCCTGATGTTTTTAAGGAAGAAATCACAGGTATGTATCGTACTGACAATTTAAAACGTTCTGCTCTAAACGAACTATTAAAATTGGACTAAATACAAATTTAAAATATACAACATTTCATATTGAATCATCTCTGAATGAGTTGTTATAGTTAAATTATATTTTGCCTAGAGTAATACTTGCAGCCTGTTAATTTGATTATATTTATTTTATTGTTAGTTTTGATAGAACCTTTTAAACTTTGTACTGTTGGTAAAGTAATGATATTAACGCTTAACACGCGTCTTTAAATTTACAAGCATTCTAATATACACTAGGTACATATTTTAATAATTACTCTGTCTGTCTGTCTCTGTCTGTCTCTGTCTGTCTGTCTGTCTGTCTGTCTGTCTCTCTCTCTCTCTCTCTCTCTCTCTCTCTCTCTCTCTCTCTCTCTCTCTCTCTCTCTCTCTCTCTCTCTCTCTCTCTCTCTCTCGCACTGGTGAATAATGTCGCATACATGTAGCAGCTGACATCATTTTGTCATATTGAACCCCAGCCCAGTCAAACCAAAGACTTATAAAAATGGTACTAACAGCTGCCTCGCTAGACGCTCAGCGTTAAGAGATTAGAGTTATGAGTGGGATATAGTGCTACATGTCTGCGGCATGACGCGCCAGTGCTAGACATCTCTGCCAACTGCCAAACTGCTGACAATTTAGACTGGAAACATATTAAAGCTACGTTTAAAATCCAAATCAAGCACACATCCAACCAGGGACATCGATTCAATTTTGTTGAAATAAAAGGGGGCTGGGGGGTGGAGTGGAGGCAAAACCGAATTGGGGGTGGGAACAATGTATATAGGCTACGTGAATTTTACAACACATGCAAATGCTCCCTGCCTCCTGCAATTACGTCCCTGCATCCATCTAGTATGTCCAACGGCCACCAATTTCCAACTTGAATAGTGCAAAATAATATGCATATAACCGTGAGAGGGACTTTTAGTTTATGCACATAAAAAATAAGGGATGCAGAAAATTGAGTCGTTTATCGAATGAAACCGAACCCCCTTCTCTTTGAAGTATATTCATTTTAAACCACAAAGGAGACTAATAAATGCAGTGAGTGAGTGAATGGCATTCCACTCGTTTGTCCACTTCTTGTTCGGAAAAGAAATATCCAACAGAATATGACATCGGTGGTTCATTAAAGTAAAGACTAATTTGCAAACCTACAAAATTTTACTTGGCGACTTCCCATTACGAAAAAAAGACAAAAATGGAACAATAGGTTGCCTCCAGGAAAATTGATTAAAGTCACAGTTATAGAGATTTGCAACTTTATATTTTATATAGTACAATTATCCCATATGTTCTAACAATCCGAAAATGAATGAAGCCCAAATTCTATAAATCATATTTTAGATGGCGAATATGGAGAACCCAGCTTTCTGTAAATGAATACGAACTCTAATTTTTAAAAAAATTGCGGGAACAAATGCAGCAGCATAAAGGTGAAAAACACCAGAATTTAATCTTTAGACTTTGAATACCGATATTAGACATGTACAGTATATCATTACTTATTCTGTCACAGGTTTAAATTTCGCGCCAGACTTTGATGAGGAATGTGTGTGTGTGTGTGTGTGTGTGTGTGTTAAAAATAGATATATAAAACCAATAATAATAATAATAATAATAATAATAATAATAATAATAATAATAAACAACATAATAAACATAATAATAATAATAATAATAATAATAATAATAATAATAATAATAATAATAATAATAATAATAATAATAATAATAATTATTAAATAACTGAAGTAGCGATAGAGAGATGCAAAGCTCCGAGCCCCCAGTCAGCGGTGCCGACAGTTAAATTAATTAATACACAAAATGTGAAATTCAAATAAACAACAATTTAATATGATTGTTTCAGTCATCTCTCAAATAAAATTCAAATTAGAACTCTTTCACTCGTCTTTCACTCGACCAAGTGACGGCCTATTCATCATCTGACATAGTGTGATACATTTTCCTCATGTTATGTCTGCCTACTCATCAGTATGATCTTTTCTCTGCACTGGTAATCCAATTACCTCCAGTCCGTCTAACTTCTGCCTCCGTTCTTCCTTTTTTTTTTTGTCTCCCAGAGACTCGGACAAACTGCACTAGGGTATTTACCACTGTCTCCTACGGTTCCTCTGGTCCCTAAAAGCTTTCTGTACAAACACACAAGGACATTAGCATATCATATTCCCCTAGTTATCTAACTCACACTAAATAATATCATCAGATACGCCATTACCTTCTTTGGTCACGCATTCGTGCACATAGAAATACCCATTCTCTCTTATATGTGTACTCATTTCTGTACATTGCACTTCTACAAAGTGTACACATATATCCACATATCCATGCTCTAATATATCCTTCCACATGATACTACTACAAGGTATTCACAAATAGTCAAACCCCTATTAACCAATGTTGCACACTGTAACCATTATACAAAGTTTATAATTCAATTTAACATTTGCAAATATATAATATCAAATGATTAAATGCACGAGGTTACTAAGAATTGACCAAATAGCGAATTACAATATTAATTCTTTACCTAGACAATGCTCTGTGATGGGGCAAATTTCTGGCGATATAACAAGAATATATTAGTTGAGACCAGAGAACCATTACCTAGATTTTGAAAATGAACGCGAATCAATCGTCATACTGCCATGTTCAGAATGTCTTTTCGAGGGGAGAATTCTTTTATTGATTAAGCAATTGCTTGAACAGCAGCCAGACGGAATATTAGAGGCTTAGTAAATGTTTGTTTTAGGGTAAGGTTGTCCCAATTGGAAAATCGTAGAAACTCTAACTATCAAACTACCAGGTCACGCTGACCCCACATTTGGCGATACTGAGGAAGGGGCCGAGATATTTGACTGATTAGTTACACTAGTTAAGGGGCATATTTCCCACAAAATATTTCCTAGGTTTTAATATCGCCTCATCGAAAATTTAAATCATTCTAAGCTTTTCTGAAAGAGAAACCAGAGTAGTCTCCGAGAAATTTGCAAGAAATTCTCTCGTAAAAACTGTTGTACAAGGAATCGGACGAACTATATTAGACGGACCTGAAGCAAAGGTAGTGTGACAATTCCATGTAATTTGTTGATGCCATATATCATGCTTTGCTGAATTTATTTGTATTTGCATGATTTTTTTCTAATACAAACCGTATTATAATTTGCTTTATGAAGTATAACGCTGTTGAGTTTATGCATAGGAAGTTGTACATTAATCGTTAGATAAGATTGACGAATTGTTTTCGTTTGTTGTCGTGTTTGCATAAAAATTAGATTTTAAGAATTGAATGCATTACTTTACCTAATATGATTACTAGAATCCGTGTGACTTCACCGGCTGTATAAGATTTCAAGTATGGTTAAGAGCGAGTGTGAAATGACCTAGTAACTGATGTAATGTATCTCATTTATTCGCTGTGTAACTTGAGGCTGGCTCAAAACTGCTAGGTCTCGTGTGGTGTGTGTTAATGAGTGATGTTAATGCGTTACGAATTAGCTATTTGACTAACTAGGGTCATTATAGGACATGAGTAGTCGATTGATGATCTTAACATATGTTTAGCACCGGTAGAAATATCTGATAAAGAGCAGGGTATAATGCAACTCCCTAGTATCATAAATAACAGGAAATTTAGGTTGTCTCTATTTATATTTATTAAATGGGAGAAAATGGCTACTGAGACGTGTAATCTGAGATGTACAATCCTGAGACGTGCAGTCTTGAGACGTAATCATGAAACGTGTAATCTGAGACGTGTAATCCTGAGACGTACAATTCTGTGACGCAATCCTGTAGAAATTCGGAATGTTCTAGGACGGATTTTTGAGGGTGGAATCCGGATATCCAGGCATTTGAATAGCTACAGTGGAAGTGGAGCGAACCGATGAACAGGTTATGCAATCATACAAGACGTTTACTTCATTTGTTCACTTGATCCTATGATGAACTAAATCTATCAGTAAACAGATCAGCTATTTTATTTGAATCCATTTGTGATTTCCTTTGTAATTCGACAAAAAGTTTTTATTTCTTCTAAAAAGCAGAGATATCCCTGATGTAATGATTTCGCGTAGTTGTTTTTGATGTAATTAATTAAATGTACGGTGGCTTGTGATAGTTTGTTCTATATATCTGCTCAGATCTCTATATATTTCACAAGTAATATTTACTCGAACCGGGCAATTATATCGAGGGCGGTCAACCTCTAGATAACGAAACCCAAATTAAGCGGGACACCCAATCAGTAAAACAAAATGTGCCCCGAAATGCTCATATCTCAAAATATGCATGTAGATCAAACACTACGAATGAATCAATCCCTACAAATGATGATTCTACGTACTTAAGTATACGTACTGCAATAATTAAAGTACAACTACTTTGCCGTAATATATTACAACAATCGAGCAAATAGTCACTGAACTGTACTGAAGCTCCTTGAAATTCCCAGAATAACAAGTTTCCCGCCAATTTCGAATGACGTCTTAGTAGCTTATCTTTCCTTATAATTCCCACAAGCTGGTTTAGCGACTACTGACATTTAGTTCTTAAGATGATAGATTTAAGCTTGCGGATCTAATGTTGGCCATGCCTTGCTTAATTCCGAGTGGATGTTACTTCACATAAATATCAGACACTGCGCCCTCCCAAGAGTATGTCAAGGGTGGATTACGACCCCACCCCACCCCAGTTTATGTTCCTTTGATCCGAACACAGGATTTCATCACTTACCTGTAAAGCATGTCATGGGAATTATTATGTAACCATGTGCCCAACATAAGTGTACCGAACATAACTAATTATGTGCCCAAAATAAGGCCAGTCATGAATTTTATGGCCATATCAAATAACTGGCTTGACACCTCACTGTTCGCCGAATCGACCTTCATACATATTTACGGCGCGAAATTATTAGTCTCAGGATTTAGCATATACATGTTGCAATATGGTTCCCTTACAACGTGACAACCAGCTAGTGAAACGAAACAAAAGTTTTCTTATCTTCAGCCAAATATCTCGATTTTGACAGTATTACTACACTTTACTGGTGACATTTTATCATCAATCCGGAAAAAGTGACACGATGAGATACTTGTCGACCCCTGAGATACCACGTAGCACTCCAATGGATTCTTTTGAAACAAGCTGGAAGAAAAATATCACTTTGTATTAGAATGCGAATACATTTTGTTCCTAATAAAAAAAAGTATATAAACTCTAAATCTGGGAAAAGCCCGAGTATGAAGGAATTTGTTTAATTACTAAATTCCACGAAATCTACTATGGTTGGAAATATGGAAAATTATATTCTTAGAACGTAATATTATGAAGATATCTAATTATAATTAAATAAAATTACATGGTTTAATTAATTCGTTTTTAAATAGTATTAGTATTTTTATCTTAATTTCCCAATTAATTTCATCTCATCTCTATCATTGTCTATCTATTGTATTTAATGTATAATGAGCCTATGATGCTTCAGAGAAAAACCATTTTAAATACGTCTCTTTATGTTACACATAAGCGCACGCATGTGATTGAACAAACGTATTTGGGTGTATTTTACAAGCCACACATTAACCCGTTGTAAACTTGTTTTGTTGCATACCCCATACATATATGCATGCAGCTATATTTATGTTCATTTGTGTGTGCATATCTACGCATGTGTAAATGTACATATGTGTAGATAATGTTATGAATATTTAATGTAAAGTATGTGACTGACTTTTGTCCGTGATTGATGGTTGTGAAAACAGGTTTTGCATACTTGAACTTTGTACGAATGGACATGTGTAATGAGTGTATGCATACGTACGTATATATCCTAATTATTTTTTTTTTACTGTATCCAACATGCCATCGTCTTATGGTTGTCTGTAAGTAAAGACTATTCCATGCTGTTAAGTCGTCACACGCGAATTAAGGGGAACAAAGTCCCTGGTCCGGTACAATGATTCCCTCTCATACCGTCAGCTCGCTGAATGTGGGTCAGGGAATCAGACTAATGGACCTCGCGTGATAAACTATTATTAGTTCCGTCATGTCAATCAACCTAATTTTGCATCCCCTTATCTCCTTACCTCTTTAAATATGACTAATGGCCCGGCTACAAGCTGTTGCCTGACGTGTTTGATTTCAGATTCACATAGCATAAGTTAGCGTTGGGGACAGGGGCGCCATCAGAATTATTTTCAGGGGCTGTCGGGTGTTAAATATGTAGTGATCAGCTATTAAGTTTACTGATGAAGGTCAAAACATGTTTTGAAGTGAAATTAGGGTTGGGTGGTGTTCGGGGAGGATAAACTAGCAACAAACTCGACTGTAATATAAATGATATACGCTAACTTTGACCTTTGATAAATTCGTTTAGAATTAGCTATTAGAAATTTAGGTTATTGTAATTTCAGTAGAAGGGCTGGAAAAAATGTTGATAATCTTTTTCAAATTGTTAAGAATTTTCCTTTGAATATGAGGGTGATTGGTCTTGTATCAAACAGAATGCTTATCAATTTTCAACGTTTCTAACAGGGCTCTGTAGATCTTAGAGTAAGACCTACTTAATTTCATCGTGCTGAAAGTTGAATAAAAGGAACAAACTGTATATACCAAGTATGGCAGTTAGTAGAGACAATGTGGACATATAAAACTCAAAGGGGTGAATTATTATTATCATTTTTATTCTTATTTTTATTCTTATTATTATTATTATTATTATTATTATTATTATTATTATTATTATTATTATTATTATTATTATTTTTATTATTATTATTATTAGTAGTAGTAGTAGTAGTAGTAGTAGTAGTAGTAGGTAGTAGTGGTAGTATGACCTGACCTCATCAGAAATATTTAGGTACATATTTACGATAAATTGAGCCCCAAAATCACGTTATCATCAAAATGTTATTGCATATCTTGTTTGAAATATGTCAATAACGGACATGTGTCATCGAGAGAGAGAGAGAGAGAGAGAGAGAGAGAGAGAGAGAGAGAGAGAGAGAGAGAGAGAGAGAGGTGGGGGGAGGGAGAGAGGCTCTTAATTTGTTGCAAGATTTTGGTTGTTTTTATCATTGACTTGTTGTTATCGTAAATAAATGAGTCTCAGTTACCAAGTTTATTCATATGAACTATTATCAATTATTATTGAATGTTTATTTAATTGAAATGATTTTTTAAAGAATAGTTTTTCCCTTCAAACATTCAGGTCTTCATGAGAACACTAAACTGTTGTTGGAGACCTATTTTGGTTAAGGAAAAATCATTCACTGTAAAGCCATTATATACAATAATAGTTACATTTGCTTATCCTTTCTAAGTTTATGCATGAATTAGTAGAGAGAGAGAGAGAGAGAGAGAGAGAGAGAGAGAGAGAGAGAGAGAGAGAGAGAGAGAGAGAGAGAGAGAGAGAGGTGGGGGGAGGGAGAGAGGCTCTTAATTTGTTGCAAGATTTTGGTTGTTTTTATCATTGACTTGTTGTTATCGTAAATAAATGAGTCTCAGTTACCAAGTTTATTCATATGAACTATTATCAATTATTATTGTATGTTTATTTAATTGAAATGATTTTTTAAAGAATTGTTTTTCCCTTCAAACATTCAGGTCTTCATGAGAACACTAAACTGTTGGTGGAGACCTATTTTGGTTAAGGAAAAATCATTCACTGTAAAGCCATTATATACAATAATAGTTACATTTGCTTATCCTTTCTAAGTTTATGCATGAATTAGTAGACCGATGTATTATTTAACAAGACCAAGTTCCAAAATTAGATCCCGTAACTAGAAACCTAACAGGTGTACACGAGGACACAGTCCGGAGAAAACCTATCCATTCAAAATTGACGTCATTGTTGAAGTAAAATAAGAACAGTTACACAAGCCGACTGACAATCGAGAACTTCATGATCTTTTTTATCGGTACTCTTGCTATTAGCAACCTGTATTTGTAAATAAAACAATGGTATCTTCAATGATCGTCATTCAGGCTAGAGAACTGAGTCAGGGGTACGATTTGGGGATTCCCCACACCTGTCAATGTACTTTTAGTTATTCTACCGTATATATACACGTATTCCTTCTTATCTTTGCCTTTGTAAAGTTGGTACTTCTAAGTCGCTGCAATTGGGCGGGGAAAAAACCGTTGGGAATTGCAGTATTTAGATATACGAGGTCAAGATTCAGTTAAAATACATTTATACAATACTATATGCATAACTAGCTACAAATTATAAATCGTCTATTAGAAACCCAATCTCAGAAAGAAAGGAAAAAGCGATCAACTTCCTGCCTTGCTGTTAAATTCAAAAAGTGAAGGACGGATATTTCAAAACACCAATGTGCAGCATGCTCCCCGGGAAATCAAAATAAAAGCTATTTTCTTTATATTAAGAAAAGTCAAATTGAATTCCCATTTTTCTTACTAAATATAAAGTGACTGTTTTGTTTTGATTTTGTAACATTTGTAAATGTTTTAATTCAGCTACCAAAAGGTTGAAGTAACGAAATACCATCGACTGCCAGAATTCGCGGCGACTCGGTGTTTAGCGTGCCTGGGTCGCAACCAAAAGGATGTGTGTTTGAATCCTACCGTGGTCTGCCGTAGTGTTTTTCTTTTTCATGGTGCTCTACCCCAGATTGCCTGGATACTAAAAAATACTTGTGTTGATGTGCTGGAAACTTTTTTGTCATGAAAAAGCCCCCCACCCACCCCCACCAACCCCACCTCGTCTTCCATGCTGGAACATGTCGTCTTAAACTTGGGGTTATACAATTTTCAATGTAGGTCAAGAAATCATATCAGTGAGGTTAATGAGCGCATACACTTCCGATGTCGAAATAACCTAAACTGTCTGGATCACTTCTGTTGACACAGATTAAAATCACGATTATTAAACTAACGGAAGAAAAAAAAAATTATGCATGTAAACACTTGTATGGCAGTTTTAAATATCTTTCATCATGTTGAAGCTTTCATCTATCATAAAATGCATTAGTGTTAATAATATCTCAGTGTTACCTTCATAACTTAGTGATGCGCATTTTAAAACATTATAACCATTTAGATAATCACGTACTAATTTGATGTTTAAAATTTAGGCATTTATTTAAAACTTTCAACGCAACGCAAGAGTCTTGTGTATGCAAATGTACATAATCTGGGTTGTTGGTTAATAGACATATGCCTCCATGCATGCATTTATGTACGTATGTAATCATGTATGTATGTATGTATGTATGTATGTATGTATGTATGTATGTATGTATGTATGTATGTGTGTGTGTGTGTGTGTGTGTGTGTGTGTGCGCGCGTATGTGTGTGAAAGATAGAGAGTGAGTGTGTGTATGCATGTCTGTATGTCTGTCTGTATCTACGTATGTATGTGTGTGAGTGTGTATGCATGTATGCATGTCTGTCTGTCTGTCTGAAAATAGATAGATAGATAGATAGATAGATAGATAGATAGATAGATAGATAGATAGATAGATAGATAGATAGATAGATAGATATGTAGATAGGTATATATGTGAAGTAGGTATGTTCAAAGGCGATAGGTTCTTATCTCTTTATATCAGCTTGTTAGTTACATATCGTTTCCAAAAGGTCCACTCCCAACTTAAATAGCATGCATTGAACACAAAATGGAACAAAATATTATTTTTACTTCAACTTCCTGCTGAAAAAAAATGCAGTGTTTAAGTGTCGAAACAGAATCCTGTAAGATAGGAAGGACTCAATTCTCAAGACCAAAATGTCAATATTGATAAAACAAAAGTTATCTGGTTTGAGATAAAGCTGGCAGCGGGGATAGCTTATGTCAAAATAATCAGATTACTTGGCGAGGCACTGAGTATAATATTTGCAACTTAGCTTGGGTATCAAATCACGGTAGAAAAAAATTATGGAAAATACACCGATTGGTAGATTTACCGTTGTAAAAAAAAAAAGTTTAACATTATTTAAAATAAACTATCTAATACTATCCTTTCCCTCGCCATTAAAGAAAAATATCATTGAAATCAACAATTTGTGCAATGATTTAGTCGATAAAATCAGAATAAACGTAGTTATTAATGGTTATGACTCGGGAAGTTTAAAATTGATTGATGTATTTGCGCTTTTAAAAATCATTGCATATCAGTAGGATTATCCCACTTTACAACCACATCTGCAAAATGGATTATCCCACTTTACAACTACATCTGCAAAATGGAAACTAATTTTTACTTGTGCGCAGAAGACTGTCTCAGGGAACACATTAAGATACTTAACAATATTTGGAGAGACAGTTATTATGTAATTATCAGAATTAAAAAAAAACAAAGTCAGCTGCTACACCTATAAATATTACTTCCATGTGACACGATACAAATATTATATAGGGGGCTAATGTATGTATGTATGTATGTATGTATGTATGTATGTATGTATGTATGTATGTATGTATGTATGTATGTATGGATGTATGTATGTATGTATGTATGTATGTATGTATGTATGTATGTATGTATGTATGTATGTATGTATGTATGTATGTATGTATGTATGTATGTATGTATGTATGTATTTACTACAAAGAATCGGTTTGAACGTGGAATCAGAAGAATGAATGCCTAAGTGGGTTTGTGAATGAATTTTAGCATGTTATTAAATTCCAAGAGTCTAGTATACGACGGGTTAATAAGAGGAACATTTGATTATCAAACAAAAGTTGGAACTAGACTAACATAAACACTCGTTGATTCTAGTTTGTCTTCGAAACTACTTAATACTATAGCGAACATAAAATGTTACAAATGTATTGACAAGAAATTGATATAAAAAAAACAATCAAATTTCTACTTAAAGATAACAATGGCACGGTGAGCGTTGTCAAGCAAAAAGATTAAAAAAATGTTAAAAGTCTGCACTTCATTATAACGGAATTTAACCTGGTATAATAATGTACATCTATATAGATATATGCGTATATACATGTATACATATATATATACATACACATATATGCATATTACACATATATACGTATACTCACACAACACACACACACACACACACACACACACACACACATATATATATATATATATATATATAGAGAGAGAGAGAGAGAGAGAGAGAGAGAGAGAGGGGGGGGGGACAGACGCTACATAACATTATATTTAATTCATGTAATGTATTCTATTTACAAGTGCAAAAATGGCATTCCCACCCACATATATTTTATCTTAGACAACCAATAAAATGCATTTATGTAGGAGAAAATGAAATGTATTTTTAAAAAATGGATGCTTTACACATGTTTTACCGTATAACAAGTTGCTTTTATAAAAATTATCAATTAATATTGCATGCAAAGGTGTTATATATTTTACCAGAAAAAAAATGTATATCTTGTACCGATAATAGAGTATATTTCCTTTCTTTTTTGTCCTCTTTGTCTATTATTGTAAATCTACGAAATAGTATTAGGAATGAAACATGCAGTCCCGGCTTACCCATTAGGCAGAGAAGGCAACTGCCTATGGGCCCCGCGACTTTTATGGGCCCCATCAGGGGCCCCCATGAGACCGTGACCGTGGGTCTGGGGCCCCAAAAGTTTGACTGCCTATGGGCCTCCACGGTGCTTAATCCGGCGCTGGAAACATGCAAATAATGTTTAACGATAAAATCGTTTTTATTTACAGAAGGGCTATAAGGGAATTTCATGTATAATCGTGTTACACATATTTTCTCTCGTTCTCCATAAAATAGAAGAGGAACCGAAACTATGTAGAAATGTTTTCTGATTAACTATAAATGTGTCCAGCGGTAATGATAATGACATCAATTTTACTCCTGCAAGTTTAACTTTAGGAAGCAAAAACAGTTTTCTGAAAACAAGCGTTACTTGTGATAACATTCAATATTAAATGTTAAAAAATTACAAATAAGAAAAATCTACATGCTGGCAGTCAACTACGCTAACCATGGTTCCTATATGTTAACGGTATCTACGCCTTGGCGGATCGAGCATATTCATGTAGTGTTCCCATGTAGTGTGTGTATTGTTTTATGATATTCCCATGTAGTCTGTGTATTGTTTTATGATATTCCCGTGTAGTTTTTGTATCGTTTTATGATACTCCCATGTAGTTTGTGTATTGTTTTATTATAATCCCATGTACTCTGTGTATTGTTTTATGATATTCCCATGTAGTCTGTGTATTGTTTTATGATACTCCCAGGTTGTCTGTGTATCGTTTTATGACAAGCCACCGCATCCAATCAAAGTTTGTGTTCGAATTTGAACAATGTTCCTTTATCATCGAGATCAGGGAAGCACATACCTTAAATGGACTCATAAAATATCAATTACACATGTAATGGTTTCTCTCTAGTACGCAGTCATACTTTCTATGTTAAACTTAAAAAGTATCCTTGTAAAGTCAAATGACCACCATTGTTGTCCGATACACAAAATGCACTGCCGTTACATGCTATTGGTTAGTTGACATGACATACTAATTGAGGTAACTGGTGAAACCCAATAGACGTCGCTAAGACAAAGCACTAAATCAACATGATTTAATTTCTTGAGGAAAGAATCAGTATTATATACTAATCATCCAGCTATTAAACAGACGCAAAGATGCTCTAGGAAAGGTTTCTTAAACAGTAAAAATAATGTTCGTCTTAAATGTTACCACCAGGGCGGTAGGAACCCTAGGAATCGGTTTAATAAACAATAAAATGATAAAAGCAAGGAAACCCACGATGTTCACAGAAATGAGGCATACAGATTGTATCCCCTTGACAATACAATACAATACAATACAATACAATACAATACAATACAATACAATACAATACAATACAATGTAATGCAATGCAGTTCAATACAACACGGTATAATACAGTCGACTCCACTTAACTGCACAACGGTTAACTGCACACTCCGGACAACTGCACGTAGTCACGCCAGTCCCGTTTTTCCCAATGCTTTTCAATGGGAACAAACTTCGGATAACTGCACTTCGTTTAAATGCACACTCCGGATAATAGCACGATAAATTTCTGCCGGTTGCACATTATTAAATACAATTTTACTCCGGTTAACTACACAATGTATAGTCATGATCAGTTATTGCCAGTCCACTGCTGTAGCGCTTCAAATAAGCCGACAATTAAGCCGGTAAATGCGACTTTGTAAAATGATTGACATGTAAAGGACGCCGTAGGTGGTATAAACAGGTATATACGTGCCCACTAGGGAGCAATAGAGTGGGAAAAATCATAGTACAGCATGGGAAACATTGCTCTAACCCGTTCCGGTTTGAATGATTTCAAACAAAAAAATGAATGGTTGGAAAGATGGAAAATGCGCAACGGAATTCAATTTAAACGACAACACGGCGAAAAACAGCATGCAGACGACCTTGGAGCTGAACCCTTTTTCTGTGGGAGATGACCCATCAATGTCTGACAGCAGTTTTCGAATAACAAGCGATCTATAGAATTTCTTGAAATTTGCTATAATTCCTTGATTCATTGGTTAAATCAGTGAAATTGTGTTCGGAGGAAGGAAAACAAGCTTAACATTTCAGTAAAAGTTGAAAGAGTGGATTCTAATCATTGTTTAATTTTTTTCTTCACATATAATCGTGACGTGCTGATTTAAAGCTGCACTGTACCGTACTTCGGTTAACTGCACACTCCGGTTAACTGCACAGTCTTGTGACGGGCCCGAGGGTGTGCAGTTAACCGGAGTCGACTGTACAGTACAGCACAATCATGAACGCCCGCAAATAGGTACTCCTTGTTTAACCACCACCACCACCGAATTTCACCTCTAATGTTTTGGCCAACATCCGTAAAACTCAGTAGATGTCAACTACACGTTTGCTCACACCTCATGAAAATAATTGTGCTGGCGTTTCTGAGCGCAATACAATACATGCATTCTTATCGGGGGTGAGTACCTTATGATATTTAGAAACACAAGCTCTCGAAAACTTTTCAAGCAAAGTCATAAAACGATACACAGACAACCTGGGAGTATCATAAAACAATACACAGACTACATGGGAATATCATAAAACAATACACAGAGTACATGGGATTATAATAAAACAATACACAAACTACATGGGAGTATCATAAAACGATACAAAAACTACACGGGAATATCATAAAACAATACACAGACTACATGGGAATATCATAAAACAATACACACACTACATGGGAACATCATAAAACAATAAATACACAGACTACATGGGATTATCATAAAACAATACACAATACACAGACTACATGGGAGTATCATAAAACGATACAAAAACTACATGGGAATATCATAAAATGATACACGGATCTCATGGGAGCATCAGAAAAGCGGTTTTATAGAACTTATGCAAAGAGAACTGTCATAGTAGGATCAATGGAAAATACATTCATAGTGGAAAATCAACGTTACTATGGGAAGAATCCTTATCACTCAACATATG
>JAQISU010000122.1:2155000-2182500 GCA_029339505.1 Unio delphinus | reverse complement strand
ATTTCGGGATCTTTACAACTTTAAATGACAACGAAAGTATCTCCGAATAAATTAATCTGGAAGATCGTGTAGCTTAAATGTATAAAATTTCTCAACATAATTTCATTTTTTTAAAAAGTTTTAAAGTCACACGGTGTCTTTTCCAAAAACTATAGAGAAGATACATACATTCCTTTATTTTTTCTGTCGTTATAATCGTGCAAATATGATGTATATACAACTTTACCCGGTGTCGTGTCAATATTTTGTCACTCGCGTTAATCTTAGCTTTCATCGACTTTCATTGTTTTCTATTTCGGATGACATGAATGATTTTAACCCTAACAATAAAGGATTTACTGTGTGTAATTAAGCCATTCAAGTACAAAATTCATCTGGCACCGGTGCTCGTGACAAATGAAATTAAGAGTATCGGTCAATAGAGAGATGTCTGGAGAACACACTGTACAAATGGTATAGACACATGGGAACCAGTCTGGAAATGGTTGGACATAAATTAGAGTATGAATGAGTCTGACTGGTCATGATTGGTTGATAATAAAAGTTTGATTTTAGTAAAATAGCTTCTTATAGTTGTAACTGGGAAAAGATACTTTTTTTTAATGAAAGTTCAGTCCTTTAAAAGTGTTGAGTTTGGAACACTCATTACCAAACTTAGCACCTGGCTCTTTGGTGCAGAACGAAAAGCACATGTTTTAAATACATACATGTCGATAAAACTCCACGCTCATATGGTTTACTCTGCACAGAAGCTATCATCCAGAATGTATCTCAATTGATACATATAAGTTTGATCATGAGCACTCCGAAATTTAAAGTTATATCATGGTGTTGGGACCCGATTGTCCAAGTGGTCTACAGCACTCACCGTTACGGATTACTGCCATCTCACCTCTGTCAGCGTGGGTTCGAGTCTCGGGCTCAGCCAGTGTGCGTATGTGAGAATGCTTGCAGGTAACTTCTCGTGGGTCGGTGGTTCATTCCGAGGTTTTCCGTGGTTCTTCCTCCTCCATTAATACTGGCCGCCGTGTATTGCATATATTGTGCTAGAAAAGGCGTTAAAACCTATGACGATAAGAACATCATGGTGTTTGCATATGTTTACTATGGGAACTGAATTAGCACCGTGAGTCCACGGTAACAATATAACACGAGAGAATGCACAGTTCCTCACCCTTAGGTATATCAACCCTTCTTGATTGTCCTATTTACGTCTCCTAATGTAAAACGTGCTCTAGCTGTAATCAGTACTGGACCAATTTCCTAATATCTCAATAAACCACATGTCGTATTGGAAAAGAAATCTGATTACGTAAGCATTCAAATGGTCTTGGATATCACTCTTGATGGAAAAGTAAGTTCAGTACTCCAACATTTATCCGCTAATGATAGAGTGTACTATAGAAAACACGTTGTTCTGAAGTCAGCTTACACACAGAGTGACACCAGTAAAATAGCAAATATTTATATTTTGGTAAAGAGAAGATAAACAATGAAGACAGGGTTTTATATCGAAACATAGAACATCTCAACTAAAAATCTATTAACGGAATAAAGGCCGACGTCTGAGTTCAGTCTATATTTCAGTTTTTATCTTACTTTCGAAACTCAGAATTTTTTTCTATTTATAATTTCATCTTTTTCTATGCCTTTGCATGAGTGTCCTAAAACACTTACCCTCAATTTTAGGTGAATTATTTTTTAAAAATCCTAATAAGTAATGTGTTTCAAATAGTAAATATACAAACAAATATAAAAAAATTAGTTCAAGTAAACAGGTATGATGCATACTTGTACTCTCTCTCTCTCTCTCTCTCTCTCTCTCTCTCTCTCTCTCTCTCTCTCTCTCTCTCTCTCTTACACACACACATACACAGAGACACAAAACAGACACACAGAGACACACACACGAACGTATGTTTGTTTGTCTGCTACCACACTTAAAGACACTTCACATGATAATAATGCGTTTTATAATTAATTATATCTTTGTAATTGAAACAAGATAATATTCATCCATTTTCTTTTTTATGACAAGAAGTATGACGAGTACTTACAATAGTAATTACTCTATAAATACGCTATCATCAAAACAGATATATAAAATAAACGATTTCTATAAATATAAACGAAATTATATATTTGTATGCATGCGGTTGCTTTCTGCCTTTCAAAAACGCGATATACCAGATTACCCGCAGTACGATAGTATACAAAACGAACCGATTCACCCATGTAGTTAAACGGACCGTTTTATGCTGCCTGTATATCGGTCGTCTAATCACAAATCCTCAGCTAACGTACTAGGCACACAAAAATGGCTCACGCTTAATTTGCTTACTTTGATATTTGAATACAATATGGTCTGTCGTTTAAAGAGGCATTCATATAAACCAAACAGTCGCGTGTACTCTTACTTTGACACTAATAACATGTCGCTAGCCTTGACTAAAATGTGTCTATTTTTGGAACAATGTAAACTCGGCAAAAGGTCCCAAAAATATCATTTGGCAAATGTGGAAATACACTTTCGCCAAGAATTTTGTTCAAAGTATGACCAAAACTTGTCCATGTATCTTTTAATATCATTCGCGATTCTTCTCCAAAAAATATTAGATTACTGTCATATTATATTAGTTTAGTTATATTTTGATTGACAAATATTGACGTATGCACTCTTTGACTTTTCAGTTGGTTAGAGGCTTTAAAAAGTTTTCGTGTGGTAATTACACAAATTGGACGTAAAACTAAACTAAGTATAACTCAGCACTGAAAATCTCGTTACTGACAAAATACTGTCTTGTGCTAATTGTTCTTAATATATCCAAATGCTTATTACATAAAAAAAAGTTTTCTGATTTAAGAAAATATGGTGCTGATGATAAAATCATCCGTATGGTAACGCATGCATATCTACAATGCAAGGTGAATGTAAAATTTACCAGTTAGGTCTCCGTTCATACCTTGATAACGACTTTCGAGTTTAATATCACATCTTTTATCTCCCAGGCACCATGTAAAGCGCTCTGTTTGTTCGTTCAAGTTTTGTGTGACCTTGAGTTACGTTTGACACGATTATCATCTACTTGACTTGTACTACTAGCGTACGTTTATTACGTCATTAAGTCATAATACAGTTCATCTCTCTCTCTCTCTCTCTCTCTCTCTCTCTCTCTCTCTCTCTCTCTCTCTCTCTCTCTCTCTCTCTCTCTCTCTCTCTCTCTCTCTCAAAACTATCCGCATATGCTGGCCGAAAATCAAGGTGCGAAAATAATATTATCATTGGAGTGTATTTCGTTAACACACACCTTCAATTAGTAACTTAAATTATAAATTCCTACACACACGCGCGTGCAAGTTACACATATCCCAATATTAAACTACAATATCAATAATGTCTTTATATATTTGTTTCAGGTTTTTTTTTTAACACTCGTTATGACACTGGTCATGAAATGTTAAACTGACCAGCACATGGCTAAACCTGATCGTTTATCCCTCTGATACATGAATATTATTAATGGTTGTATTAAGTTACCATACAAATGCGCATCATGTTCACACATGCGCATATATATATATCGTACAGATTTAGGTCATCAACAAGATATCTATTTCTTTCATTTTTATATAAAAAATATCAATAAAGGAAATACACGTGGTCTGCTGCGTGGAAACATGTACCGATCGGAGGTTTGTGAGTTGCTGAACGTATACAATAATGTATTATGGCTTAACAGCACGTCAGCAAAATTGTGGCTATATAGCGGCAGTTAAAGAAAATATAATATAAAATCATTGAATGAGACTGATGAAAGATTTGAAGATGAAAGGCAAACTATATGCTCTAAAACTCACTCAGAGTAAACCAAGTTAGTATACAGCTCTACCTTTCTCCAACGCGAAATGGAAGTTATTATTTCAACTTTAGTCGTACTACGTGATTTGTGGTATGTGATCCAGATAGAACTTTAAATAGCACAAGTTACACTAACTGTATCGTATACTAGTGACAAGACATTCCACAGGTAATACATTACTTATTTCTGAAGTGAATTTAAAGAAATTTTAAAATACTTGTTTTTAAATGCTATAAAAAGCTTGTGGGCTTGTTTTATATAATTTAACATTGGAGATTTCAGCCTGATATGCCATTCAGAACTAGCTAAAAGATGTAAGTCAGAAACCAGCCCACGTTCTGTACCAAACCCCAAATCAGCTCCTCTCAGTCAAATATCATAACAAAGAATATGTAGGGTCCCTAAAATCTCTCTGAGACGGCTATTTCCTATTCATAATTGGATAACCAGTCGGTAAAAAGTCCACGGAACAACCATTTTTATAAATTTAACCCTTAGATAAAGTCTGAATTTCTGGAACGGAACCGATAGGGAAGAACTTGGTCTTTTCGGTACAAAGCCTTTACCGAATGCTCTAACAAATTATGTCACGCAGAAAAGTAGTATAGTATATAGTATTTTTTTTTATCTCAGTCACTCAGTATAAAATAATGTGTGTCAAGAAACTATAGAAAGTAAGTTTTGCAAGTAACAAATCTTGCATGAAAACCACACATAATATTGGTTGAGTATGACTGCATAATTCGTTCTGCGTCAAATAAGTCAGAAATGGCGCGAAGATGTGAGAATAACTATTTTTTTTACAAATGTTTATTTTTGTAAACCTATACTCAAGGAATGCACTTGAAAAGAAATGCAACAATATATCTCACTCGCGATAACTTGTGTTTAACTATATTAATAATCCAGGTTTAAAACAATTTGTAATTGTTTAAAACAATTTGTATTGTTTAAAATAATTTGTATTTATATGTTATTTTAAACTTGGAATGTTTCAGGTAAAACTTGTACTACTGTTGTTATTTTTTCATGATAACATACTGGCTTCTAAGTACTATCTTAGATTCCGTTTGCAAAATAAATTTTCCGTTACACCACAAGTCATTTTCTCGATTTACATAGTCGTATGCAATCTCAAGAGACATCTATTGTTTAAAGCTGGTCAGTGTTGGAATTCATGATCTAGCTGAAAAGATCAAATATGAATAAATTGTTGTCTCTCAGATTTGTCAGATATCCTTGCTGGTTGCTAAAACATTAATTCAGGTCAATAATCAAAGAGATTTCTTTTAACTATACTCTTGCTTCTCGCTACGTGAACACAAACAGACACATACACACACAAACACATACACACACACAAACACACACACATACATACATACATATAGATACATACATACACACACATACATACACACACATACATACATATAGATACATACATACATACATACATACATACATACATACATACATACATACATACATACATACATACATACATACATACATACATACATACATACACACACATACATACATATAGATACATACATACACACACAAACACATACACATACATACATATAGATACATACATACACACATACATACACACACATACATACACATACATACATACATACATACATACATACATACATACATACACACACACACACACACACACACGCACGCACACACACACAAATATATATATATATATATATATATATATATATATATATATATATATATATATATATATATATATATAAGTTAAGTTTGTTCTATTCTTGATAGAACTTAAAAATCATATAATGTGTCAAGTGCTTAAACATGTTAAACACTGATTACTATACATCTTTACAGAAAGAGGATATCCGCTTGCACAATCTGATTAAAATCAGAAATCCACTGTCCTAGGTGAAGGTCGCCAAAGGGATGGTTGTTTTGAGACCATGTTATAATGATATTTAAGGAAATGAAATGCAGCATTCAGAAATCTGAAAGTGAATCAGATTGTTCAGCACCCTATTATGCTCTTCAGCCACAATACCAATTTCCCAAACGCGAAGATATAAGACCTCGTCCTGTTGGCTGATATAATTTGCGATTATATGTTATAACATTGGTCACCAGAACATGACCACTAAGCGGTTGCTGTCAGGTCTTCACATACGCTAGTGGAGATCTGATTTTCATCAGATTGGTCGCAAATTGTGGAATGCTCTCCACCGGTGCCAAATCACTAAAAAAAAAAAATATCAGATTTATTTGTGTTCCTACTCTGAGGTAATATCTTGACTTTAGGGAAATGGTCTTGAGATATTCCGATTGCCTCTTGACAAAATTACTACTTCAAGCTCCATACGTTTCTCAATAAAAGGAGTGACGCTTATTTTCAGACTGCATGAAAATCTTTGCAGTGTCTGTTCTATACCGACAAAAGCACATGTAATTACGAAAGAACATTCCTTCGTTGCAATTTCGTACAAGGTAGATAACGTATCGGTTGACAGTAATGCCTTTGGATTGACTTACTGTCTTATTCAAATGAAATGTATTTGATGATGTGTAAAGGCGCCTTATCGCTATATTGAAACATGACGCCAACTAACAGGAAAATTCGAAAAATAACGAGGTGAACAAGTACACAAAAACTTTAGGAAAATAATGTGTTCCATAATCATGCAAACAAGAAATTCAACAAACAGGAATATGTATGATAAAGTTGTAAATACTGCTTTATCTCGTTGTCGGCTCGAGTTGCTGTCACATGGTGCTCTATGGCGGCTCAGTCATGTCTCGTGTCCATAGAAAAGTATGTATATAAGGATGACTGGCTTTTATATGAATCTCTGATTTCAATTAATTTACTTTGAACATAGGCGGGATTTTTGAGGACTTTTTTAATTGGACAAACTTCAGATATAATTTTGGTTAGTGTTGATAACCAATGTTGTGATTTTAGAAAATAGAACATTGCAGCATTTTTAAGCAGTGGTTTTTGCTGCTTGCAATTGAGTATGAATTCTTGTACATAAAGGTGGAATTAAATATCGTTTCTAAGTGTACAAGATTTGGTCTTCGGGTTCAAAGAATACTTTATATGCGGGCTTAAATGGATCCGACGATAGTTTTCTGTCTCTTTTAGACCAGGTTTCGTTTGCCTGATCTAAAGCAATGGCTCTTTTCATGTTAACCTAAATTTTTGAAGATTTATGTTCAGTTTAATTTAACCGCCAAAGTATGGATTGAGTTTGACAGCATTAGGATCATGTTTTATGAGATTGACAGCATTAGACACATCTTTCGCGAGTCTATCAGCATTAGGATCATATTTCGTGAGATTGACAGCATTAGGTACACCTTTAGTGAGCATTACAGCATTTGGTATACCTTTCCGATATTGCGTTTGCTACTGTTTCATCACGTTAAACCACCGCAATAATTTGCATTTCTAGTCATGCGTCATTAGTCTATTGAAATGAATCGTGATATCGGTCCTAGTCGCACTTATCATAAATTGTACATGCAAATAAGTAACTAATATAGTTTAATTATGTTAAAGAAAGTATTACCAAAACTAATATCGATAACATGCAATTATAGGTATGGTAGCAGAGATATTATGTGGCATTATTAAAACTATTTGTATTAATATTAATTCAGTACATTATTTTAATAACATCTTCTCACGTATTGGTATCCTCCAGTCAATTATACCAAAAAGCGCCCTTATACAGTTATACAGTAATTTGAAACGCAAAATAGGTACCCGTACGAAGGTCACGTGATCATGTTTACGTAACGTACTCCTAACATAACCCTGATAAAAACCAATAATTTTTCTCTAAGAAAAAATATATAAAAAGTAGTTTACTTCACCAAAACTATTTATATGTCTAGGGTTACGTGTCAAATACAGCCTCGATTTCGGTCGTATCAATCCCACATTACGAGAATAAATAATAAATAAAAGTTGTTTACTTGATTCTCAGTCAATGTCACTAACTGTGCCAGCATAAAGATACAAAGTTCTTTTTTTAAGGTGTTTATGCCATAAGAGTCAGGTCAAATTGATTTTCTAAAACAAATTGCCAAATCACGCAAACAAGATTATACTAGAATAGCATGTAATATAATTTTAAAAAATTAACACTGACAAACAAACAATTAAACAAATATAAATTAAATCAGATATACGTAACACTTCTCTCACCCCATAAAAATAAAGATAGATATGATAATACTATCTTTTCTCTGTGGACTAATTATTTATGCATGCGGTTAAAGAAAACATAAGTACTCTCATGAATTATAAACAGCGTACATGAAATAATGCATTTCTATACACGATTAAATTCCTGTAACAAGAAATTCGACGTTAGTAGACTTTGATTGTTATGTTTCATCTTTCAGATGAAATTAAGGGGATTATGTTCACTAAACAAAATAATTGAAGAAGGAGCTGAACTAATCTAAACTTCAAAATATTTCATTGTCAATATCAAAGCCAAACATTCATTCTCGATAGCTGAATAATTTATTTGATGCTATTTTCAATATTTTTAGAAACAAAATACACTGGATTATCGACAACAATTTTGTCTTCTTGAATCAATACTGCTACAACCCTAACATCACTTGCATCAACAGGTAATTTAAATCGGTAACTGAAATTTCGAGCTGTAAGAACTGGAACGCTTTAATAAGAATGGCTTTTAACTTATCAAAAGCCTCCTGACGTTTTTCAGTCTAAAGGAAGTTGTTTTTCTTACGCAACAAATTTGTCAGGAGTTCAGCAATTATATAAAAATTGCAACACCATGTTTATATAGCACCCAGCCATGCCTAAATATAGCATCAGTTCCTTTTTATTAACCGGCACAAGTTAATTCAGAGATAGCCTTGACCTTAGCATCTATTGGTTTAACTTATCCATGTCCCGCGATATGTCCTAGAAGGTTATGCTGTTTGAGTTTCATTTTGTTCTTGCAGATGTGAAATTTTCTGGTCCAGACCTTTCACAATTTTAAAAGAAAACGATCATATTCCTTCACTTAAATCTTCACTATATGCGACAGTACAACTAAATTATTTTGTTTTACCTGGCCATATTTCGCAACATACTGGTACTCCTATAATTATTTAGATTCAAGAAGCATTAATATTATAAATGAACTTAGAAATTTAACCTGAAGAAAATTTTGGGGAATAAGCAAGAGAGACAGAACTCTATTATCGGATTCAAATGCTCTTTCCATTGTAGTTCTGTCAAACCATAATTTCACTTTTGACTTGCTTTATGTATCTTCTGACTGGGTTTTCTTACCATTTGACATGTATGCCAAGATATACAATATTTACCAACATCATGTTTTGGCCAATACAAGTGCGCCAAGATTTTGTGATAAGTCTTATTAATCCCTAAATGACCAGTTAACGGCGTTTCTTGGTCCAGACTAAGTATTTTCTGCGTATAAGGTTTTAGAACTTCAGTTTGATAGTTCTTTACCAGCAGGGACCTCGGGAGGTCTCCATTTGCTTATACGAATTCCATTTGTTTTATGAAATAACAGGCAAGAACTTCAATAGCTTCAGTTTCACTGATGACCCTTGAAAACAAAAAGATCTCAGGATATTTTTCCTGTTGAACGACACGCAATTGTTGTTTATCCCCGTGATTATAATAAAGAGAATAAGTAGTTAAAAGAGGATCAGTGTGATTAATACATTCTGATCGATACAAACAAGAAATGAAAGTGACCTCGCCAAAAGTCTAACCAATTTGTGTGTCAGCTAAAATAATATTTTACTCATCAAAATCATTCTCAAGATCCTTCTTTGAAATAGCTCTGGTAACTGCACAAGCTGGGAATAAATCGGGGAATTCCTTTGCAACTGGATCTACTTTCGGATCCAATGAAGGCTTGTCAGTTACAATTGAACTAAGCATAACCTAATCTATAGCTAGGTCGTTGCCTAGTAATATTTAAATGCCTTCAACTGGTACAACAGACTGTCACGGGTCCTAAGACTAATTCTGATAACGAATTTACAAAATGGTGAGGAACATTCCCAAAGCTGCACTCTAACTCTCTGAAAAAGAAAACTGGCATTGAAACAAAACTTCTCTGAAACAGCCAGAGTACCTGACAATAAATGACTCTGAGAAGCTCTTGTGTCCCATAACATTTTAAGAGGGATAGGATAGGCCCAATCACACAAGAGTGCTATAGAGCACTTTGATTTGAATGGTTCATAAGGTTCCATAATAAGACACAATTAGACATAATTAGACACAACAAATGTATTGCTTTTATTGCATAACCGTGACAATGACCTCTTAGAAATAGGAGCATTAGGAAAAGATCTGTCTTGATTATGATGCCTACTTTTCAATTTGTAGCAATCAGAAAAAAATGTATCCTTTTTCTTAGAATATGTACATGTAGGAAGAGACAATATTTTTAAAAAGCTTATCTGAAGATTTATGTTTAAATCTTTTGTTAGGTTTGGAAGGGCTTTATTAGGCTGAATAACTTTATGCCAGAAAACTGTTGAGTAGAAATCCTTTTCACAATAGAAACTTTATGAGTTAACGAATAGGGTGGCCCCGAGTGGCCGAGTGGTCTAAAGAGCTCTCCGTTACGGATCACTGCCATCTCACCCGGGTTCTTCCTCCACCATTAATACTGGCCCCCACCCCATGTATAGCCTATCGTGTGCTGAAAAATGGTGTTAAACCCTACAACAACAACAACAAGTTAACGAATACTTATAAGCAGCTTGAGCATCATTTCCAAAGGTTACGATCTGATTCTCGTCAAGATAAGTCCTAATGTCACTATGGACACAGTTTTTGAACTCTTCAAGTTATACAAGTTGTTTGAGACTTTCTAAGTCTCGTTCATCTTTCTTGGCTAAACACCATGTGTCAAATAACTGCCTTTTTTACTCTAGCAAATTCGACATGAGTTTGTCCAGCTTCATTTTTGAAAATACTTTCTGAACTTTTGCCGATACGCATACTCATAATCCCTTAAGATGCATTCTTTCACCAAATCATAGTCAGCACTGTTGTGCCTTCAAGTATTTTAAATTATTGATTTTATTGAAAGTATTACGTTCAATAAATATCTAAGATATAGTATATGTAATCAGATTGTACAATAACAAAAACCAGTCTCGTTGAAGTTCTAACATTTAAGTAAATAATCACACAAAATGTAAATTGTGTTAATTCATGGCTGCAGTCGGACAGATCGTTATCATTATATCATTGTTTGGAAATATCATTTGAAGTATTGAACAGATTATGTACTGTTTGTTACCTTGCTTATTCCACGAAAACATCACTTTTTGTGTTATGTATATATAATTTGCATTGGTTTTTGGTTTATTTTATTTTTAGTTCATATTATGCTAATGTAACATTGTATAATGGACTTAACTTTGTCCAAACTCCAGTTCATGTTCTATTTGACCTGATTATTTACTTCTTCTAGTTGGTAAATAGGTAATATACATGTACGGGTTTAATATCAGGATTATTATTTATGTTTATTTGGGTCTGGGTCTATGTAATTCGACTATCCTATACTTTACCTGACGTATCTAGTATAGTCTACGTTATATATTATAATTATAATAAAATACTATTAATAATTAACATATTAATAATTAACATTTTAGTTTGCAAACATTCAGACCTTACTAGAAGGTTTTTTTCTCCATTAGATAAGCTTAATTAATAAAAAAAATACTAATTGTGACCTGAGGTCAGATAATGGACTACATAATCTTGTCACTGGAACGATTATTCATTCGTACTTTAAAATCTAGCAGATTCAATTTTAATTTTGTATTTTTTTCTTCAAAATGTTAATATGTTCTGGACTTTACTTCTTGTATTTTCTTTGTATTTAAGGGAAATAAATTTTTTGTTGAATATTACAAAACGGTTTGCTTTTCACTCTTTTCTGTTACTTATTTTAAGACCATAAACTCGTAACACTTGTGCAAATTAGGCCTCCAATAAGAAATATCGATGTTATTATATGTCATTTTAAACAAGGCTTCTAATGAAAAACATTTATATTCTCTTATATCATTAACCTCCTTCTCATTCCCGAGCAGTACTAAGCGACCATCGATAACATAATGTCCAATGTGGTCATACTTATTTAGGGCGTGTACAAGACTCTTCTGTCTGATTGTTTCTATGTATTACATCATCCAGTCCTTCTCTACAGATACGTTATAAAACGGATATCTGAAAGATAACCTTTAAGTGCTACTTGATATCTTGAACATTTATTTTACGTGTCAATTGTTCTTTTATAATCGATCGGATATAAATTGTCATGTTCGACGATGTCATGTTTTAGTACACTCCTTGAATCTCACTAAATCAATACAGAACCCACCGACAATTAATCGGGACATAATCAAATAAGTTGCTTTCTTCTATTTTTGTATTTAGGACATAATCAAATAAGTTGATTTCTTCTATTTTTGTATTTAGGGGATCTAGAAGCCGAGAAAGGTCTAATTTGTTGTTCTCAGATTAAATCTAATTAACTGTGTATACGGATAAATTTTGTACTCTTTGATTTCTTCATCAACGAAAAAACTTCCAATATATCAGATAGCATAAATCATTTCTTAATAGTCCATATCTATGTAGGCGGACACCATTTTTTTTTTCGAAGGACATTTATTTGATCTCGCAATAACATTTAATATTCTGATATCAGACATAATTTCAAACTGCATTCAAATATATCAAACATTATGTATTGGACGGTCACGCATTTCATTTTGACGAAGGTAACTTTACTTTAGACTCCACATATGTATTGCTGCTAGGCTAGCCACTGGTTGCTACGTATTTTTTTTCACCGTATTATTTCCTGTTTTTAGATGCCAACAATGCACATGCTTTAAAAGCAAGAAAGCACTGAGGTTAATACTGTATCAATATAAAACTTACCACATACGTTTTAATTAATACTGTATCAATATAAAACTTACCACATACGTTTTAATTAATACTGTATCAATATAAAACTTACCACATACGTTTTAATTAATACTGTATCAATATAAAACTTACCACATACGTTTTGATTAATACTGTATCAATATAAAACTTACCACATACGTTTTGATTAATACTGTATCAATATAAAACTTACCACATACGTTTTGATTAATACTGTTTAACTACAAAATAATACTATTTAATATGTGGTTAACACTGAATAAATGCAAAATATTATGCATACTTTGTTGTGTTTAAAATATATACATAACCTCTGAAAAGTTTAAATTTGTATCAAAACAGTTAGCATTCTGTTAAATGTTTGAATTTTTTTCAAAACAGTGAGTGTTGACAAATGTTAAAATTTCTTTCATAACAGTGAGTTTTATTTTCTGTGAAAATCGGTGAACGTATTTTGTGTGGATTTTGTGATTTAGAAGGTTTAAATCACTTAACTGCATCATCTGAACAGATATACGGCATTTAATCGAGATTGTTGTTTAACTTTATCAGATTAAACAGGATATATATTTGATAATCCTTCATGTTTCATATAACAGTAGAATCTCATTACATAATGAGCAGTCTGGTAAACATTATAGTTAAGATAATCGAGTCAACAAAATCGATTGATCTGATACTAAGAGATTGGAAATGCTTATGGTATCTATGCAATAAACGGTGATTTGTCTCAACCCTATGCATTAGTTCGGATAATGGCAAGTATGCAAAGAATGAAGCAGATATTAGCAACTCTAAATCACCATATGATTGTTATATGTTCTTCGTTGTACGCCACCTATGTCATAAAGGACTCAAAAGCAGTACATTAGGTCGTAAATGTTTCAATACAGACACTTAGTATAAACAATCAAAACTATAGTCATTGTAACTACATGTATACCCAGAAAAACCTTTCAATGGTTTGATTTTTGCAAGACATTATTTAAAAAGTCCTGTCTAGCTTTTATAAAATTGTTAAGCATTAACTAAGGTTGAAACTCTTTTTCTTGGTCCAATGTTTACAATGTTGTTTATAATGTGCAACATGGGAAATGTACCATTCTTGTATTGTTGTATTGTCATTGGTATGCAAGACAATCTGATGGCTTGTTGACTACACTATCCAGACAACACTCCATGAGAACAGTTACCGAAGAGGAAGGTAATAATATAATAGAACACAATTGGTGCAACAAACTCACCAGACGACTCCAGGAGAATAGTTCCCGAACGGAAAGGCAATATAATATAATATAATATAATATAATATAATATAATATAATATAATATAATATAATATAATATAATATAATATAATATAATATAATATAATATAGTATAGTATAGTATAGTATAGTATAGTATAGTATAGTATAGTATAGTATAGTATAGTATAGTATAGTATAGTATAGTATAGTATAGTATAGTATAGTATAGTATAGTATAGTATAGTATAGTATAGTATAATATAATATAATATAATATAATATAATATAATATAATATAATATAATATAATATAATATAATATATTACAATACAATACAATACAATACAATACAATACAATACAATACAATACAATACAATACAATACAATAGGACTGGTGACAACTCTTCATCAACTAGACAGCACTCAAAGAGTTGGGTTCAATAGGGACATGTGAAAAGCAGAAAAAAGAAACATGTCGATACTAAATTCAATATTTCACGTTAAGTAAACTGATGTAGGATATATATATATATATATATATATATATATATATATATATATATATATATATATATATATATATATATATAGAGAGAGAGAGAGAGAGAGAGAGAGAGAGAGAGAGAGAGAGAGAGAGAGAGAGAGAGAGAGAGAAGGGGGAGGGAGGGTGTCGCGCTGTGTGCATGTGTGTGTTAGGATATATATATACATATTTAAACTTTTGTAAGTTTTGTTAAAAGCAGGACTTACAATGTTTCAAAATGCATACCATTCTTTACAACACAAGTACTGTTTTTATTCGTTGTTTTGTTCGCATTACAGTAGTTTGTTTAGTTTTTCGACAACTCTTGCAGTTCGTTGTGTAAGCTTATACTCATATAACAAGTTTATTGCATTAACTTAATTTGAAGGGAAAAAAAGTTGCCTTTAACATTGCGTCACAACATTAAAATCTAAGCTAATCAAAGCTTCGCTATTCAGAAAATGAAGATATGCACCATGTTCGCTCCGTCCAGGTTATCCAAGATGAACTGAATGAACTCTTCGCTTCCGTCGACGTCGGGCTGGTGATAATTGTTGGGACAGCATATGAATCCACATTCCTCTGTTTATTCCTGTATCTACTAAAGTTTTGCGACGTGTATTAATTGCGATGGATAATAATTAAAACAAATATTTACGCATTATAATAAAATATTATTTAGGTTGTAAATCAATCATAATTCATGCATAATTTATGCAGAATCATGAGAAATAGAAAGATCCACCTGTCTAAATAAAATTACTGTAAATCTCGATAAATCTATTTATTACCCATGATGCACCATAACTACAGAGCTGTCAAAATAGATGGCCTTTGTATCTGGAATGTTACCAACGTTTGAGAGACATGAGGTTCATTACCGTCATAATTATATGCATGCATTTTTCATTAGTATATACTGCACATATACATTATTTTCTGACTTATTCAATTTTGCATTTTATCTGTATGCAGGATGTACATTCAAAATTGCATCGTTACATCTGCCAAGATTTCGTTTTAAATTTGATTTGCGTCATACGGAACTACTGCAATTTCATATATTCAGATTTCATGTAGATATTTTCAATAATAAACACGTCAACATTCTACACTGCAAAATTGCATTTCTACATATCCTTAATGCATGTTGACAATTCAGTTGATTTCACGGTAATAAACAACGGTACAAATCCATTATATCGTAGAATTTACAAAAAGACAGAGCGAAAGTTAAATTCGGATGTTAGTTTAATGCAATTTGAAATATTTTAATCAATGCCATCTTTTGTCCTTAATGCCTATAAAAATAACAGGATCCCATCTTGGTCAGTTATCCACGTAAGTAGTATCAGACGAACTGAAGAAATGTTTGGTCTGAAATGGGTGTATTGGTACATGAAGTTTCGTTTCTTTTTTGCATGACCATCACAAGACTACAAAGAACTAAAATCGTTAGTTTCTGACCAAACAACGCATTGAATGCCTTTGTTCAGTATTGTCATTGTCATTATTTATTTCAGCAAGAACCTATTATTCTAATATGTCCTGATTTCATATACATGAATATCATAAAGTCTGATTTCTAAACATGAGAAGTGGAACAAGGGAGGGGTAGGGCTTTTGACGTTAAACACTAGACAGATTGATCACTTTGAGGATTAGTGGGCGTGTTGGACACAAACAACAATAATAAACAATAATCTGGAAGAAAGGAGTGTTTATATTGCATTATTGGTCATTAACAAAGTACACTGCTGACGTGACACGGTAAGTAGGACATTAACATTATTGGTCATTAACAAAGTACACTGCTGACGTGACACGGTAAGTAGGACATTAACATTATTGGTCATTAACAAAGTACACTGCTGACGTGACACGGTAAGTAGGACATTAACAGTGTCATAAAATTAACTTTTAGAGATTAAAGACACACTTAAGAACGTTACTGCTGTTTTTATTTAGCTCATAATGTGTTTTATAAGACCAAATTTCCCTCAAAAAGCTTTCAAAATCAATGTGTCTGCTTATGTAAACACATTAGATCTAGGCCGTAACTAATTCATCAAACACTGAGAATAAACGTAAACACCTGTAAACGTTTGCTCAACATTCTTTTCAAACATGTTACGCAATTTGCTGACAGTATTGTACATCTGATGTCGAACAGATTGCGACAGATTGCGATGCTTGCCACGTTCTTTCTCGTCTGCATGGTTCAGACATATCGTATTAAGTTTGCTTCTATATTTAACATGATCGCGAAGATGGGGGGGGGGGCGGGTAAGAGAAATTAGGATTTTAAAGACGTTTTAACAATTATTCAGTCATATCGCTACGATGTCTGTATTGTGGCAATTCATAGTGATGTCTTGCATTGGGGCAACATGCCTCAGACATGTATTCTTATACAATGTTCAGATCCAATAATTCCAGATTAAGTCAACGTTTCTACAAAAGCACTGGAAGCTTGCAAGATAATTCATCTTTAAATTTTCTTTTATATTTTACGTAGAAAGCTCAGACTTATCTCGTGGTTCATATATTTAAAAAATTAAATAATTCCTTTCCCCAGCAATTTTGTTTACGAATGCATTTGATGATTGCCTTATTGCCTTCAAAACCAAATAGTCATTTTCAGTGAGTTTTAAACAGAATCGACGAATCAAGGGATCCACCAATTTCGGCTATTGCAAGGGACCGCGGATCGGTTCTGTTGTTTGCATTGCCGGAAATAATCTCAGCCACTCTGGAAATCTAGCTGAAGCAACCCCGACACCTAGATTTTTGATTCATTTATCTATGCAAGTTCATTGCATTTTCTTTTACAGTGTTCTTGAATATTTAATTTCCAGTCAATAGAAAGCATGGTCAAAAGAAAGACTTTAATTTATATTACATAATTTGCAGCTCAAATATGAAGGTAGAACCACCTCTATTCTTGAAAACCATCAATCATTCCTATTTGAAGGTAACTTTCGTTTCATACTCAGTCTTTTCAGTACATAATGCTTCTTTGAACACACACACACGTACACATTATATATATGTTAAAAGTGATAACCAAATCTAACCCTAACCAAACCTTTGTTGTATCCTTCAACTAGCATCAATGCACAACACAAATTTCATATTAAGGCGCGCACACACACACACACACACACACACACACACACACACACACACACACACATATATATATATATATGTATATATATATATATATATATATATATATATATATATATATATATATATATATATATATATATATATATATATATATAATTTGTCAATTTACAAAATGGAGACAAAGGACATGTGTTCTGCAAATACATATTTCAGATGATTGAAATCCACAAATTAATCAAATGGTTTTCAAGGCACGTCATATTAAGGCGTAGCATAGCTAAACTATACAGACACTTCATTAATTTTGACAATGAAAGTGTTTTTCACAGGTGTTGGATGAAGTAAAAATTAACATGAATGGCAGGTGGTCTTAAAAAGATGTTAAGACGCGTGTGTGTATCTGTACCTCACTCAGTTACACACTACCTTTCATACATTCAGGAAAGTAATTTTACAACCACAACAGAAGATAGCATTTTAGAAATCCTTCAAATACATCATTTATATAAGTGACATAACTTTCGAACATAACATTGCACCTGTGAAACGATATTGCTGTATATGCACTGAATCACCTATATACGTAAATTAACCGCATCTAATGCTGTCTCAATCATCTGTCGTCTGCATGAACGCCTTTCATAACTAAACTTAGAAAACTTACTTATGCCCCATTAATTCCTTATAGATACGTTTCAGATTCAAAATATAATATACTGCGTTAGAAAGCTGCACTGTCGTCCTCAAACTACATGCACTTTAGCTAGCATCTTATATTGAATTATTTCAGTATTACAGTAAACGAACTTTAGGTAATGTGGGATTAGAAATGGCAAATGGTGAAAATCTTGAGCAAATAGTTTTGAGAAATAAGTTTGTAAAATGTATCTTAAATTATGTGAATATATTTTGCAGTAATACTGACGAGAGCGATTACTAACATCTGCTGGGTGCAATATGCTTCTTCACAGATTGTGGGACATTGTTGGTAGTAAACTGTATAGTAAGTTTGGTAGACAACTGCGTCGTAAGTTTGGTAGTAAACTGTGATGTATGCTTGGTAGTTACCTCTGTTTTAAGTTTGGTAGCGAACTCTGTAGTATGTTTGATAGTTACCGGTATAGTACGTTTTGGTAGTAAACTGTGTTATACGTTTGGTAGTAAACTGTGTTGTAAATTTGGTAGTACATTATGTAGTACGTTTGGTAGTAAACGAGCTATAAGTTTAGCAATAGAATGTTTTGCACGTTTGGCAGTAAAATGTGTTGTACGTTTTGTAGTAAAATGTGTAGTAAGTTTGGTAGCAAACTGTAGTATGTTTCTAGTAAACTGAGTAGTAAGGTTGGTAGTAATCTGTGTAGTACGTTTGGTAGTAAACTGTGTAGTACGTTTGGTAGTAAATTGTGTTTACGTTAGGGAGTATCCTTTGTTGCAAGTTTAATAGTACAATATACAGTATGTTTGGTACTTAAATGTGTTATAAATTTGGAAGTAAACTGCGTAGTAAGGTTCTTAGTAAACTGTGTATTAAGTCTGGTAGAAACCTATACGATAAGTGTCGTAGTAAACTGTGCAGTATGTTTGGTAGTAAATTATATATTAAGTTTGATAGTAAACTGTAAAGCATGTTTGGTTGTAAACTGTGTGGTACGTTTGATAGTACACTGTGCAGTAAGTTTATCAGTAAACTGTGCCGTACGGTTTGTAGAAAACGGTGTAGTACGTTTCGTGGTAAACTGTGCAGAACGTTTGGTAGTAAATTGTGTCTTACGTTTGTTAGTAAACTGTGTTGTTCGCTTTCTAGTAAACTGTTTAGCAGGTTGGGTAGTAAACTATCGGACGTTTATTTGTGAACTGTGTAGACGGTTGGGTTGTAAACTGTGTAGTACGTTTGGTAGCAAACTGTGTTGTAAATTTTGTGGCAAGCTGTGTAGAATGTTTAGTAGTAAAGTATGATTTAAGTTCCATGGTGAACTGTGTTATACGTTTGGTAGTAAATTGTGTTTTTAATTTGGTAGCAGAGCGTGTAGTAAGATTGGTAGTAAACTGTTTTAAATTTGGTAGTAAACCGTGTAGTAAGATTGGTAGTAAACTATGTGGTATGTTTGGTAGCATATCGTGTAGTAAGATTGATAGTAAACTGTTTTAAATTTGGTAGTAAACCGTGTAGTAAGATTGGTAGTAAACTATGTGGTATGTTTGGTAGCATATCGTGTAGTAAGATTGGTAGTAAACTGTGTTTTAAATTTGGTAGTAAACCGTGTAGTAAGATTGGTAGTAAACTGTGTGGTATGTTTGGTAGCATATCGTGTAGTAAGATTGATAGTAAACTGTTTTAAATTTGGTAGTAAACCGTGTAGTAAGATTGGTAGTAAACTGTGTGGTATGTTTGGTAGTAAACTGTGCAGTAAGTTTAATAGCTATCTGTGTCGTAAATTTTGTAGCAACATGTGTAGTACGTTTGCTAGTAAACCATATGGTACGTTCGGTATTGAACGTTGTAGTACGTTTGGTAGTAAACTTTGTTGTATGTTCGATAGTAATCTGTTTAGTAAGATTATTAGTATATTCTATATTGTTATTAAACTGTATTGTTAGATTGGTAGTAAATCTATGTCACAAATGTGACAGTAAACTGTGTATAACATTTGGTAGTAAATCTATGTCACAAATGTGACAGTAAACTGTGTATAACATTTGGTAGGAAACTGTGTAGTACGCATCTTAGTAAAATGCGTAGTATGTTTCGTAGTAAGTTTGGTAGTAAACTGTAGTAAGTTTCTTAGTAAACTGTATAGTAATTTTCTAAGTAAACGTTGTAGTACGTTTGGTAGAAAACTGTATTGTAAGTTTGGTAGTAAACTGTGTAGTATGTTACTTGTAAACTGTATAACAAGGATGGTAGTACACTTTGTGGTGAGTTTGGTAGTAAACTGTATTGTCAGTTTGGTAGTAAAATGTGTTGTAAATTTGGTAGTAAAATGTGTTGTAAATTTGGTAAAATGTGTTGTAAATTTGGTAGTAAAATGTGTTGTAAATTTGGTTGCAAACTGTGCTATAAGATCGGTAGTAAACGGAGTGGCAAGTTTGGTAGTAAATTGTAGTAAGTTTCTTAGTAATCGGTACAGTAATTATTTTAGTAAACTAGTTAGTAAGTTTGGTAAATAAATATATTGTATGTTTGGTAATAAACTGAATTGCATACATGGTATTAAATTGTGCATTAAGTTTGGTAGTAAACTGTGTTGTAAGTTTGGTAGTAATGTTTGTATATTAAGTTTGGTAGTAAACTATTAGTACGTTTGTTAGTAAACTGTGTAGTACGTTTGGTAGTACACTGTGTGTACGTTTTGTAAACTGTGTTTTATGTTTCTTAGTAAACTGTGTGGTACGTTTGGTTGTAACCTGTGTTGTACGTTTGCTACTAAGCAGTGTAGCAAGTGTGGTAATACACTGTGTAGTAAGTTTGATTTAAAAAAATTGTGGAGATACTTTGGCAGTAAACTCTGTTGTATGTTTGCTAGTAAACTATGTTGTAGGTTTCGTTGTAAACTGTGTTGCAAGATTTTGTAGTAAACTGTATAGTAAGTTTGGTAGAAGAATGTGTTGTACATTTCTTAATCAACTGTGTGGTACGTTTTGTTGTAAACGTTTTTCTAAGTTTCGTAGTAACCTTTTTAGTAAGTTTGGTAGTACTTTGTAGTAAGTTTTGTAGTAGCTCTGTTGTACGTTTGATAGCAAACTGTGTAGTTAGTTTGGGAATGAACTGTGTTGTAGGTTTGGTAGTAAAATGTATTGTGAATTTGGTAGTAAACTGTGTTGTACGTTTTGAAGTAAACCGTGTAGTAAGTTGAGTTGTGACCCGTTTTTTCGGTTGTTCGTATACTGTGTTTTAAGTTTGGTAGTAAACTGTGCAGTAAGTTTGGTAATAAACTGTGTAATACGTTTGATAGTAAACTGTGGTAAGTGTTAGTAAACTGGTTTGTACATTTTATGTTTGCTAGTAAACGGTGTTGTAAAGTTCGTTGTAAACTTTGTAACCAACGTTGTAAATTTTTTTAGCAAACTGTGTGGTAAGTTTTGTAGTAAACTTTGTTGTAAGGTTCGTCGTACACGTTGCAGTAAATTTAGTAGTACACCGTGTTGTATGTTTCTTAGTAAGCTCTGTAATAAGTTTGGTAGTAAACTGTGTTGTAATGTTGGTAGCAAACTGTGTTTGGTAGTAAACTATGATCTAAGCTTGGTTTAAATATGTTGTAAATTTGGTAGTAAACTGTGTAGTAAGTTTAATACCAAAATGTGTAATGCTTCTCATTAACTGCTAAGTAATATTGATTTATGTATCTTTCAAATAATGCTTGATGAAATGATATTCGCATTTGCTGTTCCTACTTGTATAGCATCCTTATTTCTGATGAAACAATTTAGAAATCCATATGTCATGTACCGAGCATTCGCAGTACTATGCTGTTCACAGATCCACACAAGTGCACTGCATCAGAAACAATGTCACCTTGAACTAATGAATTGTGTTGTGTTATGAGCAAAGTCACCTTGTATTAACAAAGTGCATAGTTATATAAACAACTCACATCGTACTTAGTTAGCCCCACTGCATGATATAACCAACAATTTAATAGTCTCTTTAAAACAAACAAAAAGCAAAACAAACATAACATGCACTGCAATGTATAGCGTATCAAAACTTCAACTGGAAACTGTAACCCTCCAGTTGATATCGTGAACTACAAAATGCTGATTAAATTTGAAACCATTTTTATGGACCATTTAAATCTGATCGCTGAATGCATCTATTTTTAAAGATAACCTAAAAGTCTGAAATAAAGACGACATCGAAAGTAAGCATACCCCAAATAATGGAAATGACCTAATGGATACACATGTTCGTAATTTCGCAAACAAAAACATTTTTATTGTGACCTACATTCAACGAATATCGGAGAGGGTACATTGCTTTTCTAGATGAAATCTTTTGTTTGCTCTAGTTTTAAATTATCTTTTTGTGGCCTCCACAAAACTACAAAATTGGTATTCTACGAAATGTGGTCAATTGACGTTATAATCTTGAGAGGACCGTCTCGAAAATAAATCGCCCCATATGTTTCTTGCATATCTTATGTGCAGAGTAAGAGAGAGAAACATGCATTTTTAAAGATGAAACAGAAAGTTTTAAAATTTATTCTCAAAATCTATTACAAAGTCATGTATTAATTGCAGTAAAATTAACACGTTCTCAAATGAAAAGAATGGACTTAACCATTCTTTCACATTCTTGAAAAATACATTATTATTTTAAATAAACAAAAAAACATTTCTTGATCATCTAACAAAATTTGTGCTAAAAATACACCTACCCTGAACTAGAACCGTTCTCAAGCATACCAAATATTTCTAACGACTATTATAATACGAAACGTTTAGGGTTTTGAAAGATACTCCCAGGCCCAAACATTGCATTGCGTTAGGTTGTGTATCATGTTCTCACCAAAAAGCACCAATTCCCTTTTCTTTGAATAAAAAAGACCTATCCAAAAGAATCGATATATTCATTCTGATTATTATTTCACTATCGATATTTGCTTAGAAAATTATCATAATTATTTTACATCTATGGTGCCAAATATCATCTCCATCTGATGCTATGGGTATTAGCTGCATTATAACCTAAGCTATGGGTATTAGCTACATTAGAATCTAAGCTATGGGTATTAGCTACATTAGAATTTTAGCTATGGCTATTAGCTACATTAGAATCTAAGTTATGGGTATTAGCTACATTAGAATCTAAGCTATGGCTATTAGCTACATTATAATCTAAGCTATGGGTATTAGCTACATTAGAATCTATGCTATGGGTATTAGCTACATTAGAATCTAAGCTATGGCTATTAGCTACATTAGAATCTAAGCTATGGGTATTAGCTACATCAGAATCTATGCTATGGGTATTAGCTACATTAGAATCTAAGCTAAAGGTGAGAAGTGGTACATTGATTTTTAAACATCTTCACATGTGGTGTTTGTTTTGAATACATAAATACACAATGAAGTCTAATAAAACTGCATGGGGAAAATTCAGTCAGACTAGTTTTAGTAGTGTTTGTATTTAACATACACCGTATAGTATTTCCAAATTTACCACAAGACACAAGAGTAAAATCTGTGGAACTTGAGATATTTATGTAGTTTTGTATGTATGTATGTATGTATGTATGTATGTATGTATGTATGTATGTATGTATGTATGTGTGTGTGTGTGTGTGTGTGTGTGTGTGTGTGTGTGTGTGTGTGTGCGTGCGTGTGTGTGTGTACATGCAAGAGAGACAGACAGACAGACAGACAGTGAGACATTTACAGAGACAGACAGAGAATACACTTCGAATGTAGTTATAATTACTTAATATCTATACTTTAAATTTACAAACCTTTTTTTTTTATAAAGAACTAGGTTTATATTTCTTTTTATAGTTAATAAATGCATTCAAATACAACTCTCGTTTCGCTACGTGATTATCCGACTTATTTACATGAATTGAACGGATTTTATAATTATTGCTATATGAATGTGGACGCGAAAAGAATATATCTACTTAAAGTAAACAAATGTTTTAAATATCAGTATATGTCGTACTGTAATAAGATATCAAGATTGTAGGTGCAGTCGTTACTTTACTCATCGCGTGAAAAACGTTTTTCCTGCCATTTATTAACTAACTTCTTTGATCCGAATTTACGGTGGTAAATTAATTTTCATTATCAGAAAAACCGCAAAGTAGAATCTATGTAAACATAAGACATTTTTTGCAAAGTAAAAATAACACATTCATACATCAGCGCATGTAATTAAACTTTAGCCTTTTTACGCGGGTAATGTTGATTTGTCTATTATGAAAACGGATAGCGTGACATGCAGTTTTTGGAATAACGACTATAACTACATAGGCGACTTCTCTGACGTCCGATTGCCGATATTTGTTTTGAACTTTATGAATTTTTATAAATCCTAATTCGTTTGTAATATCATTCATACTGTAAAGCTAAACTTTTATTTTGAACGCTTAAAAGAGGTGTATATAATAAATACAAATCCGCATTCGCATATTGGTTGGGGGAAAACTCACGTTTGATAAGGCTTATGAATCCATCGGACCACACAGCCTTGACATATATATCCCTACGCCAAACCGAATCAGACAAAACAAGTACACACTTTGTACGTATTTATGTATGTATGTATGTATGTATGTATGTATGTATGTATGTATGTATGTATGTATGTATGTATGTATGTATGTATGTATGTATTGTATGTATGTATGTATGTATGTATGTATGTATGTATGTATGTATGTATGCATGCATGCATGCATGCATGCATGCATGCATGCATGTATGTATGTATGTATGTATGTATGTATGTATGTATGTATGTATGTATGTATGTATGTATGTATGTAACAATGGGAATATGAAATCTGAAGTTGGTTTTAAGGTTGTGTTACTTGGATGATTTGTTTCGGTTTATAGTACGCAACCATTTAATCTCACATGGTTGATATATTGTCCAATAATGATATTCAGTCCGTTTTTTTATATCGTACTATTTTCATGTTGTCACTGGCGTCTGTGCATCATTTGCTTCATTAGACTTCATCAAACTTTATAAATTAACAATTTATTTCACTTTCCAATCACACTGTATGGCGGAAAATATTTGCAAAGCGTAAAATATAACAAGCAGCATTCGTGTTATGTTCCTCGTTGACGAATTGCATACAGCACACGTCTTCAACATATACTAGTGCTAGATTATATTACTGCCGAACAGCACATATCGATAGTTTTATTTATTTTTAGGAATTTGTATTAGTTCTCCTTCACCGTTGTTTCCTGATGAGTATTATTTTGTATCCAGTGGGGGTTGGTGTGAAGAGCCGGGAGCAGCCACCGCCAACATAGTGCGAAACAGCCGAACCATTTCCTAGCGTGAGGTTTCTTTATAGTAAGAGGGTTAAATATATAAGAGTTTCTAAAGTCATCCGACCTTGACTTCCCGTCCACCCGGACCCTCACAGGCGGTTCCGTCCCACGGATACTAACCTAAACTTGCAAGACACGATATTTCTGGATCCGACCGTGATCCAATTTGTATTGTTCAGCTAAAGAGCTAGCCAAGTTCCCGTTTCGCAAAAATTTGTCCAACATTTGCATTAAAACACGATTTTGCATAATTTTGTTTGTGATATTTCTTAAAAGAATGGGGTTTTGTGAAATATTGGTATAATAACAATATATGAAAATAGTTTTAAAATTATACATGTGTTAGACTGTTATACTATTTAAGGTAATATTCAGTTATCCCTCAGAAAGGAAACAATACTAATATCAGGACAGAATCATGGACGTACTTTAATCATTAACGGATTCATAATGTTCAGTGAAATATTCAGAATTCTACAGTAAGTATTAAGAACAATATTATAAAAACTCAAGTCAAGAAAGATAATTTTAGATTTTTAGTTAATCTTAATTAACATATTTATTTTCCACTATCAACCTATCAAACGCGACCTTTGCTAAGTTAGGTCGTTGGTTTAAATAAAGGTACTGCTCCGGTGGCCTAGTGGTTAGAGCGTCCGCCGCGGAAGCGGGAGGTCGTCGGTTCGATCCCCGGCCGAGACATACCAAAGACTTACAAAAATGGTACTTACAGCTGCCTCGCTTGACGCTCAGCATTAAGAACTTCGTACATGTCTGCGGCATGATGTATGTATGTATGTATGTATGTATGTGCGTGTGTGTATGTGTGTTCACGTACGTACGTATACATGCACACCGCACAGCAGCACAATTCCGATAATGTACTGTCGAGTGAAAAAAAAAGCGTCATTTCAAATGAAAGCAAAAAAGCACTTCCATTACATCACAAATAAAAGTTAATAAATATTCAAATTCTTTCAAATGTCTATAAAATAAAAGATAAGGGCATAATAGGTAACATTTGTAAATTTATATAAGTTAAAATTGTTATATAAATCAAAACTTTCTTAGAAAGTATAATAAAAATTGGATTTCACACCAACAAAAGGATTCTACGTTGTGTTGACCTTAAAGACATGCAGTTTAACGGGGTGGAATACACTTAACTAAAATGTAATGCACTGTCAGGAGGTATGGTAGGTTATAAATGTAAGTCAGAAATGTTAGTCAAATGAGTATTAATAAAATTCACCATGTATGCTGGATGAAAGTTATAGTCTACTAAAGAATAAATGTTAATGGACGAATTTCTTATCTCTGTCGCATGTTTTGAAATTTCACACAAAACCGTTAGTCTTTGAACATAGTGCTTGACAGAATATATTTTTGCGTGGAAGCATGCGTGGTAAGTAACGCGCAAACCATCACGTTAATGTAAACAAATATAAGATAGTCATTAGTTGTTTTTTAATGCTTTTGATTTTGCTTTTGTTGGGGGTTGGATTGTTACAATTCCTGGATCTATGTGCTAACAACATATGTATGTATACGTTTATAGTAGACACAACAAGATGACTCTAATAATATAATGCAAAATTTAAAAAAATCATACAGTGTTTGATAATACTAATTAAAGTCTGAATGTATTATGTTTATATTGACGCCTCGAATCAATACTGACAAATCAAGTAGACACCCATTACCCTTATCTC
>JAQISU010000122.1:2055000-2150000 GCA_029339505.1 Unio delphinus | reverse complement strand
TCCCAAACATACATACATACATACATACATACATACATACATACATACATACATACATACATACATACATACATACATACATACATACATACACACGCATGCATGCATACAATACAATACAATGCAATGCAATGCAATACAATACAATACAATACAATACAATACAATACAATACAATACAATACAATACAATACAAGTCAACACAATACATATTCATAGAATAATATTTTCATACAGAGCTGTACCATTACACAAGTCGATACGTACTACACCTAAAGCTTCACGCATTTTAGATTCCACAATCTTCGGACAGTAAATTTGGGAGTGTGTTGTTGTTGCAATGCAATAATGAGGAAGCACACACTCCTTTTTTTTTCATTCCAAGCAATGATGATATGTTTCTACTTCGTGTACTCATTGTGGCACCAGGGTTATCTCTGTATCAGGATGTCCTGTTTGATGCCAGGGATCTATCATTTATAATCTTACTAGAAGCCTGCTTCAACCATATGTAAACTATATCCCTAAAAAATAATCCGTGGCCCTTAGATACAAACCAGGATCAAAATATATTTGAATATCCTACCACACAATGCATCCGTTGCATTCTCCTACCTCGTCAAAAGATTCCTTTTGGTAGTGGATAACTTCTACTACATATAAACATTAGTCATGAATTCTTCCATCAGTGTTTCCTGTCACGAATGTTGCGATAAAGACTGAAGGAAACGAAAGTCATGACTTACACCAAATCCCAAACTGCTTTCTACGTAGCACACACGGTATGAAAGGGTCGTATACTTCCAGCATAAATTACATTACCGGTGCATTTTAGACTGTTATTTTAAAACTTTCATAACGTTTTGTCGGAAGCTGGAATGTAGGTTGTTTATTCAAAATTTCAAGCTTATCTTGTCTTTTGCATGATGTTTTTCGGATAAATGAATTTCAGTCTTTGTAATATATTTAGCAAGTTTTTTAAAAAAAATCAACATTGATTGTTGTTGTTGTTGTAGGTTTTAACGTCGTTTTTCAGCACAAGATAGGCTATACATGGCGGCCAGTATTACTGGTGAAGGAAGAACCCAGGAAAACCCCCGACCCACGAGAACCTACCGGCAAGCTTTCTCACATACCCACATTAGCCGAGCCTGAGACTCGAACCCACGCAGACAGATGTGAGATGGCAGTGATGCGTAACGGTGAGCGCTTTAGACCACTCGAAAACTCGGGGCCCATTTCAAAATTGAAAGGGCGATACTACAAATCCAACCATATGAACAGCATACTTTATTTATTACATTTTCGACCTTATTAAATAATAAATTATATGTAAATATGCTCTACTAAATTTAAAAAAAAAAAAATATTTGTGAAAAAAAGGTTCAATGCATTCCATTACGTGAGCTTATATAATCAAAACTATCTAGACGTATGGCTACTAGTCTATAGACATTTGATTAATAGTGTCCAAACGTAGGACTATTTGTTTCCAGACGTAGGGCTACTAATGTCCAAGAGTATGGACTAATCGTGTCCGAACGTAGGACTATTGGTTTCTAGACGTAGGGCTACTAGTGTCCAGACGTTGCTACTAATCGTGTCCAAATGTAGGACTATTGGTTTCCAGACGTAGGGCTACTAGTGTCCAGACGTTGGACTAAGCGTGTCCATACGTAGGATTATTGGTTTCCAGACTTCCAGATGTAGGACTGCTTGTGTAGAGATATATGACTACTGTTTTCCAGACGTAGGAAAACTTGTGTCTAGACGTAGTGCAGTGAAAAATAAACAATGTTAACGTTTTCTGAACTAAAGATAGGAAGCAATCAAGAAAAGATTTTTATTCCAAGGAAGTTCTGTACATTACACCTTAAGGGTATGTTATACTTAGAAGGGATGGATGGGAAAGAAAGAATCTGAAATGTTAAACAAATATTACGTTTAATATCAGTGATTGCTCTATCCGTGTCTTTAAGTCTATACGACTTAACGTTTAATATCAGGGATTGCTCTATCCGTGTCTTTAAGGCTATACGACTTTACATTTAATATCAGGGATTGCTCTATCCGTGTCTTTAAGGCTATACGACTTTACATTTAATATCAGGGATTGCTCTATCCGTGTCTTTAAGGCTATACGACTTTACATTTAATATCAGTGATTGCTCTATCCGTGTCATTAAGGCTATACGACTTTACATTTAATATCAGGGATTGCTCTATCCGTGTCTTTAAGGCTATACGACTTCACATTTAATATCAGTGATTGCTCTATCCGTGTCTTTAAGGCTATACGAATATATACATTTGCATTCACAACGTATATGACGTGATCATTTGAAAATATCTCCGAGCCGTTGAACGTGTCCATATTTTCGGTGATAACATTGCGCGTTATATTTCCACTGTTATGTTTAGGCTAATGGTGGCAGTAGTGTTTATGAAAACATCCGTATAGCATAATAGTCGTTGTAATAGGAGTCTTCAACAATAATATATTGTGCTTCATTGTAAACTTTGTCTACTGTTTGTAACTTCATGATGCAATACAGTGTAAGGTGCGGCAAGTACTTGGAGCAAATGAATCAAAATATTATTAGAAAAACGTGCGATATTATTCGTAGTATGGCTTACCTCACAAAGTTCGTGATAGCCGGTGCTTTTCACGGTTTAGGTTTAGACCGGACTAAAAATAATATTACTGCACAGGAATTGTTCATACCGAAACGTACTCCTAGTCTGTATCCGCCTCTACGCCTTGATCTGACCTGAAATTTAGAACCAAAGAAAATGATTTCTTAAGAATAAAAAGGAAGTAGCAAGATGACCAAAAGTAACGCCGAACATCAGTAACAAAGTGTGGTTATATTATTTCAAAGACAATACATTACGCTGTTGTTAAACTATGTCTAGAATCTAAAGCTATTGCATCAATTATCAAATATTTTTCTTCGTTCTCACCTAACTTACTGCGTTTTTCCCCTGTTTGGCTATTTTATTACTTGGAGTGAAAGACTCAAAGTTAGATTTAACTGTTGGATGCTTAATACCGTCATTCTCTAACGCCGCCATTTGTTAAAAAATATACAGGATGAAGTAGCTGGTTATGTCCTATAAATTCTCTGCAGGGGCAAATAATCTTACCCATGTCGGTGTGTCCAATTCCTTCGCGCCCTCTCCCAAATTGTCAGTCTCAAAATTTACTTCCGTCCACTTATAACAGACTTCAATTTAGTCTTGAAAGACCTTATTCAACATTTGACCGATTAACATGTTTGACATTTAAAAAATTGTCTATTCATCCATTGTTTTTGTTGACACTGATGTTTGTTTTAGTGTCATGAAATACTTTCTTTTGATGAACATGTTTAAACCTTAACGAATTGAATAACAGAAAATGTATTATGTCGTTTTCTGTTGTAAAACCGTGATTTAATTTAATGGTGCATATTTCAATGAAAATATTTCAGAGTACGACCTTTTAATATCGATGAGGTTTGCCATTGTTTATGTTCAGTAAATCTGTAGTACCGTCCGGTATTACTTAATCTAATATATAGACCAGTCCAAATGAAGTGTCAAATAAAATATCATTTGAGTTTTAAGCGGATAATACAGGGTGCGACGTGCGTCATATTTAACAAACTTTGAACCACATTCAACAAATATCATTGCCTCCTTAATGACTTGGTAGATTATAACAAAAGATTACTACATTTATGCATACTGGAGAGAGATTGATTAGTGATCGCTTCACCGGCACGAAAATAAACTAAATTGTATTCATCTAGCAAGTACCGCGAGAATCTGCGTGATAAGAAATAAATCGTAGATCAGAACGGTACCGCGATTCCAGTGCTTGGGAAAATTCGAATTATGGACTTATCCCTGAAGCAGACATGATACTGAATTTGTATTTGTTTCTTCACAGAAGGAATATCCACTGAATGAATGACTAGAATAAATTATAATAGTGTGATTTCATTTATCTTTTCTAAATATCATACGACAAAAAACAAATGTAACGAAGGGCGAATATTGAGATGTAAACCTTTCAATTAAGGACAGATTACGTATTTAAATACTTCTAAAGATATTTTATTAAAGTCGCCATCATATTATTTGTGACAATTTCGAAATTCGGATTGAAGCGACATAAATTGAGGAGTTTTCTGTTCTGAAATAAGAAAGAAAACAAAAAACAGAAAGAAAACAGATTGCTTATTGCAGGCCAGGACTGCAGTCATCATCTAATGGGAAACACCGCGAACAACGAAAAGAGGAGTTCAGTTTATACTTACCAACATTCATTAATCAATGCTTCAGTTTCACGACCTTCATTAATTTTATAATCAATCAAAAGTATCGTTTTCATAGTTTTCAAATGATGAATGTATTTGCATACAAATTTATGGAGGAAGCAAATGATACAATTATTAACTCCATCCCTTTATTAACTACTGTACAATATCCACTAGTTTGCAATTCTACAGTCCCATATATATATATATATATATATATATATATATATATATATATATATATATATATATATATATATATATATTATAAAATGAACTACACTAACACGTATAAACACATTCTACGTGTTGATGTTGTTTATTTTATTTTATAATTTATCAAGAAAATCTGGACAACACCATGGCATCAATATATGATCCACGGATTAGCAATCGAACAACGTATTTAAAAGCGACAATGGAAAGATTAGCGGAGATACAGATGAAAAATGGACTACAACGTATTTAAAAGCGACAATGGAAAGATTAGCGGAGATACAGATGAAAAATGGACTACATGCACGCTTTCTTGAAAATTTTGTCTGGAAGACAATCTTGTGCTGAGGAGATTACGTTTAAAATTAAAAATTCACATTGGAAATCATACAGCATCAAAGAAGTTTCAAGAATCTATTGACGCCCTATTGGAAAAGTATCGTTGGAAATAACTAGAAAAACACAGAGATGAACCGAAATCTTTGATAAAAGGCAATATTGGCATTTTTGCTGAAGAATTTTTTTTCAGTAAAAAGGAATCATCATGTACACCTTCTAGTGGACGAGAAATTTATTTTATATTGAAGCAACTAAACAAGAAATTTTAAATAGCAGTCCTAAAAGAAAACATTTTACAAACATTTTACAAACATATCTAAAGAAGAACTAAATTCTTTACTTACCTTATCACAAGATGAAAGTATTATTATTAAAAAAGCTGATAAGTCTAGTACCATAGTAATAAGGAGGTTTATATTAAAGAAGTAGAAAGACAATTAAATCATGAAGTATATTATGCAAAACTTTCCTCTAATCCTTCTGAAGAAATTAAAGAAAAAATTAGCAAATGTATAAATGAAATCGCTTTACACAATTGATCCATATATGATGATCCAATTGATCATATATGATGAACTATATATCTTCCCAAATAAAATGCGCACACCTCAGTTTTATATTTGACCAAAATACATAAAGCGGTTGATACGTCAGTACCTTTAGGATATCCAGGTAGACCCATTATTTCATCATGTAACTCAATTAAAAATAATATATCGCATTATATTGATCATATTTTACAACCACTAATGAAATTTCTACATTCATATGTCAAAGATACGTTTGATTTTATTACCAAATTGAAATTTTTACCGAAACTAACCGAAAATTCTTTTCTAGTTACACTTGATGTGGTTTCACTCTACACGAATATACCACACAATGATGGTATCGAAGCGTGTAAATATTATCTTGAAGAAAATAAATATACATGTAAACTATAAAAAGAATATGTTTGTGATTTGATAAAACTTATGCACGAAAATAACATTTTTCAATTTGGTAATACAAACTATCTCCAAACGTTGGGAACAGCAATGGGGAGTCCTATGGCACCTTCTTATGCATCTTTATTTATGGGGAAATTAGAAACTGATTTTCTAAATAAATGCCTCTTAAAACCATATGTTTGGTTAAGATTTTTATCTTTTTTCCCAATAAACAAATTATATATATGAATCACGTGTGGACAACTATAAATCCTTGATACTTACAGTTGGAAGGAAGAGAAAAACTAAATATAATATAATTTGTTCGTGATAAAATCGTTTGTAAATTCTTTCAGCATATTTGAATGATGTATCACATCACTTTGCAGGTATGTATTAACCTCTCAAAATATATTCATATATGTGTAAAACTGTGATTCATTTAAGATATTAATTATCTCACGTAATAAAACTCATATCCTGCCATGCCATTTTACTCTGCATGGCCATCTAGGTATTTTTATTGAGAATAATATACCCGTTCTCATTCCTGTCTCTTTCTTATGATAACATACCTGGCAAAGACATCATCCGATGAGTACTGTGTTTATTCAAAGAATATGTAACAACGGCCTTTGAAGTTATGAGTATTACGTGCACCACCACCACTCGAACAGCTTTTTGTGAAAGAAAACAAATACTATATGTACCTAAAAGTAAATCAGAAACAAATTTGTATCGTCGCATGACCATGTATAGGCTGCGTTCTTTTTCGAGAAATTAGAAAATACATGTATCTTGTAAGCGTAACCTGGTCGTGGCACTTCGGTTTAAAACAATATGTTGTTCGGCCATTAATTGAGATACCTTTAAAAATCATTTTTCTGTCGCTATACAAGTCTTTGTTTCTTTTTATTCAGAAAAACAATTCGATAATATCAGTAATACTTTACTGGACGACTGCCTTTCGTTATCTCAATTAATGGCCGAGCAACGTATTATTTTTATATCAGTTTTACTTTTGAGACGTAAACACTGACCGCTGTCCAGCTCACAGAAAACATTTTCCATGCGGAAAGATCAAGGTACGTTATCAGCAAGCGGAGGGGCCCTGGAATGCCATAGTGGTCGTAAGCACTTGCCTTTACCAGTTCCTGCCATTTCACTTCTTATTGCTTGGCCAATATGAGTATGTGAGAAACTTTGCCAGCAACTTCCCTTGGGATGGTTGTCTTTATCGCGTTATTTACGTTTTTCACCTGCAGGAAAAGATTATATAATTAGTTTTATTAGTTGTAATTTTCTCTGCATTTGAACTGTGTGTTGTTTTCTTCCCATTTAAAAAGGGTATCGGCTATAATCATAAAGGAATTACTCTATTTGTTATTGTCGTTTACAAATGTGTTAAGCATCAACATTTTTTAAAAAAAAATAATTACAGACGCACATTTCATTTTAAACAAGAATTCGACATGATTGATACCAGTTAATATTGAGTTATATTGCATATATGCCTATAAAATATTAAAAAAGGCATTATACACGTTTTGTTGTATCCAGAAAAGTCGTTGATTATATTTAACAAAATACATTATGGCACAAATTTTTTGACAGTGATATAAATGGCAAAATATTTAAAATCCTACGTAGAATTTAAAAAAGTATAATCGTATGTTTCACGTCTGAGAACTTTTACATGCTGCTTTATTTCTGGAATCTGTTATTGGTAATTTAATTCTCTTTTTCATTGAAAATTAGTAAAGAGAAATTCTTTTGTATTTCCTCGTCATTTAACAGCAATGTTTCTTAATGATTGCTGTTGTATATCTTGATTCTCTAATTAAAAGGAAGAACATCACGAAATGCTTTCTTGCTTAGTAAAAAACGTAAAATGTGGTTATTAACTGTAAATAGTGCGACAATTGATACAAAGATTGTGCTCATTAAAAACAGGGTACAATTCGAAAATATCAGGCATGGAGTTACACAGGTCGTTAATCGTGAGTGCTGCGGAGTTTACTTGTTTTAATCTCAATTTATCTAGTAAATGTTATCTATTATTTATCTATATTATTATATTTTATCTAGTAAATGTTATCTAGATAATCTAATACAGGTATAAAATCACTGAATATAATTAACTCAGATCTCAAAGCAAGTTTCCTTAAAGCTAACGAACATATAAAACGTTTAGTAATAACTTGTACTTAATTTTATCAATATGGGATTTTCATTATTCGATAAAATTATAAAGAGAGATTTTACATGAACATGTGGCTTAGCAAGAAATTCTGCACCTCTCTGGGCCCTCTCCCCCTATATTGTGTGAGACTATTGAAAACAGTTTATACTATATTGTGTGAGACTGTTGTTTAGATCAAATATCTCTCTTTTGAAACATGTATTAACAATATGGTTTGCTTTTAATTGAATATTTCCAGATTGTTAGTTGGACATTTCTCAACTCAGTTAATATTGATGGTTATGCATTCGAGTAGACGATAACTATTTATCTGATAGGAATACTCTAAAGGAAATGCCTACTTATACAAAATTGCAATTTTCTTTATAAAAACATATGAAACTATCAATTTCTTTTTTACAATAACTTTTGTATACTTTGTAACTCAGATCTCTAATTTTATTTTATTGCGTATTTCAACTGACAAATGAAACGGTTACAATACGAACTAAATGATTAAACGATGTAACATTAGTGGCGGTGATGATACCTAAGATGGGTACATTTTTTCAGCTCTAAAATGTAGTATACACGAATAAATTAACCTATGCAACAGGGATATTGCAGTAGATCAGGTATTCTTAATTTCACTAAATGTTTTCCTTATCAAGATAAATGCGATCTCTTACCTTACCAAATATGTAACATACACCTTTAAACGCAAATAAATAAAGTTAATGTATTCGTATGTATATATATATATATATATATATATATATATATATATATATATATATATATATATTATATATATATATATATATTAGTGATTTTATCAATGTGTGATGCATATATTATAATTATTATTATTATTAATACAATTATTATTATTATTACACTTATTCTATCACGCGATAGACAGATATTAACGTTATTCAGAATTTTTCTGAGTATTTTATTTTCATATAATTCTATCAGATTTACACTATACCATTTTTCATAGATGATTTCACGCTATGTGTGTGTGTGTGTGTGTGTGTACAACAACAACTTTCTGATCTCTAGCCATTCAGCACCCCAGCACAAGACTCGATTTTTCATACACCTGTGTATTAAACGTAATTAACAACACTTTGGCCAAATGTACATAGGGACTGCACAATACATTTGGAAAACCTAATCAACTCAAAGGGATATCGAGGAATAGATCGGTTTCCAAACAATGATTCATTTGTCGCTTTTACTGATAGCAATACCATTATTAAATTACTCCGCAAGCATGCTAAAACATGCCGAGAAATCAAAACGCTCATTCGATACAGGACATTTAATTATTTTTAGATTTTTAGGTGGATAGTGGAGTGATTCTTTTTCTAATAATTCTTTGGCACAAATATAGATACTAAACTGTCACTGAATATCATCAAAGTTAAATCAAAATTTTAATAGTGGTCCCTCTTAAAGCATCAGAACCAACCTTGAAATCCCCATATGTACCTCAAAATCGTCTCTCATCTCTAATATCAGATTCAAATTGTACGTTTGGTGTTTGTTATCAACAGAACTTCCATATTAATAAAAGGAACACACTGACATTCTAGACAAATCCTTCTGAAATAAATCAATGTCATTATTCTCTTTTATTGCCACTGTAGTCTACATGTCGTATGTCGACTGTTCATGACGTAAAACTTGATATTTACTGTATAAATAGGCTATGGTTTAACCTATTACTGATCAGATTATAAATAATGTTGATACTTGCTATACACACACACACACACACACACACACACACACACACATATATATATATATATATATATATATATATATATATATATATATATATATATATATATATATATATATATATATATATATATATATAATGATTGAGAAAAAAGCAGCAACATCGAGATAAGTGAGTCAAATTGCCAGAAGATCAACTGAACTTTACAAAAGTTGTGTCCTTTTTCCGTATTGTTCTCAATTTAATTTAGCAAAGACGCACGAAAAGACAAGAACTGCATCATCAGTAAACTATATAGGTTATGTCAATAATTCAGGTCATACCAGATGTGTGTGTGTGTGTGTGTGTGTGTGTGTGTGTGATGCTATCAAATGTAACCCAACTCACAGGGATGGAAACGTTTTAAATATACATCTTTGAGCAGAAACTTGTACATTTTTAATTAACTATGATTGCGAACATCCCATTGTGAATTATATCATCAGGTGTTTTTTAAACGGACGATGATGTTAATTTTTCATGTTAACATATTGGGTATAAGTTTGCATAAAAAGACAAGATCATCACAACGAAACAGATAATTGATTGATGCACACTGATTTTCGCATGGTCTTTAATTTCTAATAAATATAAACCAATACTATTTCAAAGCTGGAATAGAAAGCATGCAAGAAATACGCAAAACACGTTTAAACAAAAGAATAAAATAGCTGATCGAAGTAAAACTTCTTTAATGTGAATTTTAAGTATTTAAAGGTGTGTGTGTGTTTGTGTGTGATCTTAAGCCTATTCAGCACCGGATTGGGGGGGGGGGGGTGGGCGTGGTTTCTGCAACGCATCAGCGCATAGCAAAGAACAGTACACTCTTCCTTCTAGCTTTGGAATTCCACCACCTAGCGATCCGCTCATGAAAGGCACAGCTAGTGAGAACTCCAAAACATTCTTAGATACCGGTTAATACGGGCTAATTGTCGACACGATCACCTCGGCTAGTGTACCAACCATTCCAACTGTGTAGTTGATACAACACCCGGTAAAGACAAAAAGAAATGTAGCAAAACTTGATGCAACTGCATTTGTGCGAGACTGGAATGCTCGCCCTTGGTGTGCATGGAATGCATTAGAATGTTATTATGCACAAATGCATTTTTGTCATTTGTATCCTATAATTCAAACAAAGTAATCGATCGAATATCCTTTTTTTTATCACACAACCAAAATGGAGTATTAATTAGTATGTACCTTTCTTTATTAGTACACCTCTCTATATACTTTGGTCGCCGTGACATTTCTTATCAATTACGCAGTTATAGCAAGCATTCTAAAGCGGGCATTACAACTGCTAGGTGTTAACCTCACGCGCATGCAAATTCATCAGCTGTATCAGTTGACTAATATCGCTCGTACAAAAAGAGTTGTTGATGAGTCCTTGCGTAATTAGAATTTAGTGAATGTAAGTCATTTAGTAATTCTTGTGTAATTAGAAATTATTGCAAGTAAGTAATTTAGGAGACATCGTATACTTAGAATTTACTGAAAGTATGATTTATTGAGGAGTCCTTGTGTAATTAGAACGTACTGAAAGTATAGACATAGAGGAGTACTTGTTTGATTAGGATTTACTACAAGTAAACAATGGCCGCTGTCGCTTAACCAGCTTGAAGCAGCTATTCCGTTTTTGTGATGTTTTTTTATGGGATAAGGGCTTGTTGTCTATCTTCGTCTACATTATTGTGTTTCATCATGCATTGGCTGTTGAGTTTGTATGTGTTTTGTAATCTATTTGTTTTAAAACCATGAAAATTTGATTTTTTCTCAGCTGTTTTGCTTAACTTCTGTAACGTCCCATGTTGTTCAATAAACCGCCATCACGTGATCGCCAGTCAACCCGTTTATGCCGTTTATGACGGACCCTCATTAATTGTTTTAAATAACCACTTCTTGGCTCTCCATCCTACATTGTGCTCAAGTCTAAACTAACTGGGACTATATTAATCATTACTTAAAAGAAAACGAAAAAAAAACAAAAAACGTTGTTTCAAAGCTGTCTGGCGTAAAACAGGAACAAGAATTCCAGTTATCTCCCTTTCGCCATTTCCCGCTAAATAATTGCAAAATTCGGCCGTTAAGTTAGATACCCTGGTGCAAATCACTATTAAATCGCCAACCTTTGTGTTAACTAACCTAGAGATACCACTGCGTATTGCATTATTCGACACTCGATCAGTAGGACCACCGGAAAACGCACAGAAATAGTTAATTATATCAACGATCAGAATATCGACGCCTTCTTCCTGACAGAAACATGGCTTAAGACATCATACCACGAGCTCAAGTGCGCGGATCTAACACCCACCGGTTACTCCATCAAAATGTTTCCCCGCCACCCTCGCGGAGGAAGAATTGCCATCATCACAAAGAAATCCATGATAAAATATCTTAAACACATCACAACTTTCAATTTCTGCCACACATCGTTTGAACTAGTCCAAACAACACTCACACTGGAACAAAGATCAGTCCATTTTTTTTTCTGCCTCTCCCTCCCTCCTACTAGGTAAAAGACAAGCTGACTGAAATCTCTCTTTTTGTAGCAGTTTCCAAATCTCCTGGAGATGGAACATTGATAGGTGGCAACCTAATTATTCTTGGAGATTTCAATTTTCACTTTAACTGTCCTGCAAATCATCCACATCACAACTCCTACATTTAATTCATGTTTTAAACCTTAAACAGTCAGTTAACCAACCATCCCATAAACATGGTCACAATTTAGACTGGAGTCTTCATATACCTGATGAAGCACACACTCCTTAGTTTTTCATTCCAAGTAATGATGATATGTTTCTATTTCATGTACTCATTGTTGCATCAGGATTATCTCTGTATCAGGATGTCCTGTTTGATGCCAGGGATCTATCATTAATAACCTTACTAGAAGCCTGCTTCAACTATATGTAAACTCTATCCCTGGTGGATGATTTCTACTACATATAAACATTTGTCATGAATTCTTCCATCAGCGTTTCTTGTCACAAATGTTGCGATAAAGACTGAAGGAAACGAAAGTCATGACTTATACCAAATCCCAAACTGCTTTCTACGTAGCACTCACGGTATAAAAGGATTGTATACTTCCAGCATAAATTAGATTACCGGTAATTTTAGACTTATTTTAAAACTTTCATAAAGTTTTGTCGGAAGCTGCAATGTGGTTAATTTGTTCAGAATTTCAAGTTTATCTTGTCTTTTGTATGATGTTTTTCAGATTAATCAATTTCAGTCTTTATAATGTACTGAGCAAGTTTTTTTAAAAACATCATACTACAAAACCAACCATACGAACAGTATACTTTATTTATTACCTTTTCGACCTTATTAAATAATAAATTATATGTAAATATGCTTTACAAAATTGAAACCGAAACAAATATTTGTGAAAAACGTTAAAATGCATTCTATGACGTGAGCTGATATATTCTTGACTATCCAGACGTACGGCTATTAGTGTCCAGACATTTCGATAATCGTGTCCGAACGTAGGACTATTTGTTTCCAGACGTAGGGCTACTAGTGTCCAGACGTTGGACTAATCGTGTCCAAACGTAGGACTATTGGTTTCCAGACGTAATAAAACTTGTGTCTAGACGTAGTGCAGTGAACAATAAACAATGTTAACGTTTTCTAAACTAAAGATAGAGAGAAATCAAGAAACGATTTTTATTGCAAGGAAGTTCTGTACATTACACATTAAGGGTGTGTTATAATTAGAAGGGATGGATGGGAAAGAAAGAATCTGACATTTTAAACAACGCCTCGTGGAATCCATCAAATATGTATTCAATAAGTATATATCATCACGTGGTACATTATTACAATATTTCCTAGACCGTGATAGGTATTCAACCTTTGTATTGTAAAAGTAAAATAGGACTTTAGACGAGGAAGACGTAAAGAAAAAGGAATGCTGATGATTTTGACTGTCAACATTAATTTATTTTCTTACAGGGGGAGGGGGCTCCAAGACGGCATATCATGTCATAAACATTCAAGATCGAATTAACACGAGTCAGTGACTGGATGAATGACAAATTCCCAGTTTTCTAATGACTTTATACTATGTTACATGTCACTTAGGATGGCATGTAAATGAGAAAGTACAATAACTCGTAACAGAACTAAACATCCACATGATATACTACTTTACGTTTAATATCAGGGATTGCTCTATCCGTGTTTTTAAGGCTATACGACTTTACATTTAATATCAGTGATTGCTCTATCCGTGTCTTTAAGGCTATACGACTTTACATTTAATATCAGTGATTGCTCTATCCGTGTCTTTAAGGCTATACGACTTTACATTTAATATCAGTGATTGCTCTATCCGTGTCTTGAAGGCTATACGACTTTACATTTAATATCAGGGATTGCTCTATCCGTGTCTTTAAGGCTATACGACTTTACATTTAATATCAGTGATTGCTCTATCCGTGTCTTTAAGGCTATACGACTTTACATTTAATATCAGTGATTGCTCTATCCGTGTCTTTAAGGCTATACGACTTTACATTTAATATCAGGGATTGCTCTATCCGTGTCTTTAAGGCTATACGACTTTACATTTAATATCAGGGATCGCTCTATCCGTGTCTATAAGGCTATACGACTTTACATTTAATATCAGGGATTGCTCTATCCGTGTCTTTAAGGCTATACGACTTTACGTTTAATATCAGTGATTGCTCTATCCGTGTCTTTAAGGCTATACGACTTTACGTTTAATATCAGTGATTGCTCTATCCGTGTCTTTAAGGCTATACGACTTTACATTTAATATCAGGGATTGCTCTATCTGTGTCTTTAAGGCTACACGAATATATACATTTGCATTCACAACGTATATGACGTGATCATCTGAAAATATATCCGAGTCATTGAAAGTGTCCATATTTTCGGTCATAACCTTGCACGTTTATACAAAAAATCTAATTTCCATTGTTATTTTAGGCACGTGTTGGCAGTACTGTTTACGAAAACATGTATAGCACAATAGCCGTTCTGATAGGAGTCTTAAACTATAATATATCGTGCATCGCTACTGTTTGTAACTTCCTGATAAAAACAGTGTAAGGTGCGGCAAGTACTTGGAGCAAATGAATCAAAATATTATTAAATAATCGTACGATGTTATTCGTAGTATGGCTTACGTCACAAAGTTGTTGATAGCTAGTGCTTTCCACGGTTTAGGTTTAGACCGGACAAAAGATAATATTACTTACTGCACAGAAATTGTTCATCCGTAATTATGAACAACAACAAAAATGATTTCTTAAGAATAAACAGGAAGTGCACGGTGACCAAAAATAACGCCGAACATCAGTTAGAAAGTGTGGTTATATATTTCCTAAGAGATTACATTATGGTGTTGCTACACTATGTCTAGAATCATGTTTTTCTCTAAAACTATTGCATCTGAAATCAAATCTTTTTCTTCGTTCCCACCTAACATACTACGTTTTTCTCCTGTTTCGATATTTTATTATCGGGAGTGAAAAACCAAAAGTCTTCGTATTCTATTAGATTTGAACTGTTGGATGCTTAATACCGTCATATACGTGCATCCTCTAACGCCGCCATTTGTTAAAGAAATATACAGGATAAAGTAACTGGCTATATCCTGTAAATTATCTGCAAGGGCAAATAATCTTACCCATGTCGATATGTTCAATTCCTTCGCGCCTCGTTCCAATTTGTCAGTCTTGAAATTTACTTCCGTCCACTTATAACAGACTTCATATTAAGCTTGAAAGGATCTTGTTCAACATTTGACCGGTTAACATGCTTGACATTTAATAAATTGTCCTTACATCCATTGTTTTTGTTGACACTGATGTTAGTTTTTGTGTCATAAAATACATTCTATTGATGAACATGTTATAACCTTTATGAATTAAATATTTTTAAAAATTTATTTTTTCGTTTTCTGTTGCAAAACCGTGGTTTATTTTAATGGTGCATTTTTCAGTGAAAATATTTCAGAGTACGACCTTTTAATGTCGTTGAGGTTTGTCATTGTTTATGTTCAGTAAATCTGTAGTACCGTCCGGTATTACTTAATCTAATATATAGACCAGTCCAAATGAAGTTGTTTGTCCAATACAATATTATTTGAATTTTAAGTGGATAATACGGGGTACGACATGGATCATATTTAGCAAACGTTTAATAACATTCAACAAATATCATTGCCTCGTTATTGACGTGGTAAATTATATTAAAAGATTACTACGTTAATGTATAATGGATAGATATTGATTGGTGCTCGCTTCGCCGGCATGAAAATACACTAAATTGTATTCATCTGGTTAGTCCCGCGAGAATCTGCGTGATAAGAAATAAATCCTAGACCAGAACGGTACCTCGACTCCAATTTCGAATTAGGGATTTATCCCTGAAGCAGACATGATACTTAATTGTATTTATTTTTAAACATTAGGAATATTCACTGAATGAATGACTAGAATAAGTTATAATAATCTGATTTTAGTTATCTTTTCTAACTATCATACGAGAAAAAACATATGGAAAGAGAAAGGGCTAATCTTTAGAGATAAACCTTTTAATTAAGGACAAATTACGTATTTAAATACTTCTAAAGATATTTTGTTAATGTCGCCATCATACTATTTGTGAGAATTTCGAAATTCGGATTGAAGCGACATGCATGGAGGAGTTTTCCGTTCTTTGAAAAGAAGAAAAGAAAACAAAACAGAAGAAAACATGTCATCGCATATTGCAGGCCAGGACTGTAGTCATCATCGTACGGGAAACCCCCCGAAAAACGAAAAGGAATTCTATTTACTCGTACCAGCATTCTTAAATCAATGCTGTCAATTTCACCACCTTTTTACATTTATAATCAATCAATAAAATAATTTTCATAGTTTTCAAATAATGGATATATTTACATATCAATTTATAGAGGAAGCAAATGATCCAATGATTAGCTCTATCCCTTTATTTACTACTATACAATATCCACTAGTTTGCAAATATACAGTCCCATATATATATATATATATATATATATATATATATATATATATATATATATATAGAGAGAGAGAGAGAGAGAGAGAGAGAGAGAGAGAGAGAGAGAGAGAGAGAGAGAGAGAGAAGATAGAGAGAGATAGATAGATAGGTGGATAGATAGATAGATAGATAGATAGATAGATAGATATAATCGATATAGTCATACAGTAATATATAGATTATAGCTATATATAAATATGTACACACAGATATATATAATAAACAATTAGTTTTTATGAGGACACTTCTAAATCCTTGTTAATTACAGCTGGAAGGAAGAGAAAAACTAAATATAATATAATTTGTTCGTGATAAAATTGTTTGCAAATTCTTTCAGCATATTTGAATGATGTATCACATCACTTTGCAGGTATGTATTAACCTCTCAAAATATATTCATATATGTGTAAAACTGTGATTCATTTAAGATATTAATTATCTCACGTAATAAAACTCATATCCTGCCATGCCATTTTACTCTGCATGGCCATCTAGGTATTTTTATAGAGAATAATATACCCGTTCTCATTCCTGTCTCTTTCTTATTATAATATACCTGGCAAAGACATCATCCGATGAGTATTTTATTTATTCAAAGAATATGTAACAAAGGCCTTTGAAGTTATGAGTATTATGTGCGCCGCAACGCTGTCTGCTTTTTGTGAAAGAAAACAAATACGAAAGTAAATAAAAGTAAATCAGAAACAAATTTGTATCGTAGGGTGACCATGTATAGCCTGCGTTTTTTTTGGTTGGGAAATTAGAAAATACATGTATCTTGTAAGCGTAACCTTGTCGTGGCACTTTGGTTTAAAACAATATGTTGCTCGGCCATTAATTGAGATACCGAAAGGCAGTCGTCCAGTAAATTATAACTGATATTATCAATTTATTTTTCTGAGAAAGAAACAATGACCTGTATAGCGACAGAAAAATTATTTTTAAAGGCATTGAAATGCCTATCTTAAATTAGACAATAAGATTTTTTTTATATATCAATTTCACTTTTGAGACCTAAACACTGGCCGCTGTCCAGCTAAAGCAAACAATTTTACAAATGGAAAGCTCAAGGTACGTTATCAGCAAGCGGAGGGGCCCTGGATTGCCATAATGGTCTTTTCCCCGGGTTCTTCCTCGACCAGTTATACTGGTCACCATATTGTTGGAGAGCAAATGGTAATAAACCCATAAGATCGCAAAATCATCAGCGGTGGGAAGAGATCTGATAGTGGTGTGGCCAAACAGTTTAGTGAACGATGCTGTTAGCCGTGTGTTATGGAACAGGCTAATCCCTCAGATTTTGTGGTACTACAGATACTAGTCCATAGCTTTTGTAACAGTCAAGGTCATGACATCAGTGGAATCAAAACCCTACTCCACTGACTATCCACCAGTGTTACCACAACATATCGATCCCAGACAGTGGACTATTAACATTAGAAAATAAGTATGTCTTCTTAGAGGATAGAGTCAAACCCTAATTTTATAAAATAAAGTCAAAAAACGTTTGTCGTATTCGAATGATTTAATCTATTTTATAAACACTTACAACAACAAAATTAGTCAGGATTACATAGTGAATCAACTTGTAAATTGAGATGTTATCTCAATCATCCGTTTTTGATGGTGTTCCGAAAGAAGAAACAAATGTTCTCCTGTCTAAAGAAAATCTGATTTATATAACACACGTAAGGTCTTTAATTTAAAAGGACTATACACTTTGTAACTTTTGTAATATTATGTACAAATTTAGCTTTGTTTTCCAAGCGTTTAAGATTTGAGAGGAATTTAGCAATATTCATCCATGATATTGTTTAACTTATTTAATATATTTGCTTCTTTCCTGAGTGTTATCTTGGAACGTCATTGCGACCAAATATCAAAACAGTTTGTTTCCTAGCATGAACATTGTAATTTTCTACAAGTGAAATGAAAGTTGAATCTTTAGTGATATATATATATATATATATATATACATATATATATATATATATATATATATATATATATATATATATATATATATATATATATATATATATATATATATACATATATATATATATATATATATATATATATATACATATATACATATATATATATATATATATATATATATATAGTTTTATTTGTTGTAATTTCTCTGCATTTGAACTGTGTTGTTTTGTTTCCATTTAAAAAAGGTATAGGATATAATCATAAAGGAATTACTCGATTTGTCTGAGTCGTTTACAACTGTGTTAAGCAACAACATTTTAAAATAAATTAAAAATCAGACACACGTTTCATTTTAAACAGTCAATATTGCATATATGCCTATAAAATAAGATAAATGCTTTATACACGTTTTCTTGAATCTAGATAAAATCTTTGTTTATATTTAACGAAATATACATTATGGCACAACATTTTTGACAGTGATGTTTAAAATCCTACGTAGAATTTATAAAACCATATGTTTCACGTCTGAGAACTTTTACATGCTGCTTTATTTCTGGAATCTGTTATTAGCAATTTAATTCTCTTTCTTCATTGAAAATTAGTAAAGAGAAATTCCTTTGTATTTTCTCGTCATTTAATAGCAATTTTTCTTAATGATTGTTGTTAGTATATTTTTTGATTCTCTGATTAAAAGGTAGAACCTCCCGCAATGGTTTCTCGCTTTATAAATAACGTACAATGTAGTTATTAACTATAAAATTAACTATAAATAGTGCGACAATGAAAATAAAGATTGCGGGCATCAGAAGTAGGGTACAATTTGAAATTATCAGGCATGGAGTTACACAGGTCGTCAATCATGAGTGCTGCGGAGTTTACTTGTCTTAGTCTCAAATTATCTAGTAAATGTTATCTAGAGAATCTAATACAGGTACAAAATCACTGAATATAATTAACTCAGATCTCAAAGCAAGATTCCTTAAAGCTATCGAACATATAAAACGTTTAGTAATAACTTGTACTTAATTTTATCAATATGGGATTTTCATTATTCGATAAAATTATAAAGAGAGATTTTACATGAACATGTGGCTTAGCAAGAAATTCTGCACCTCTCTGGGCCCTCTCCCCCAGGACCCTGTTGATGGTAATTTGTCCCCTCCAACTCATCCACCGCCCATTCAGGTGCATGTGTTAATTGGGATGTTACTATACCACTATGTCGAATAAAACGTTTTCTCCAATATGCAGTCGATAAGAACGATTCGTGTAATGCTGGCGGAACAATTTGGACTAAGATAATACAATATTGAAAACAGTTTATACTATGTTGTGTGAGACTATTGCAAACGGTTTATACAATGTTGTGTGAGACTATTGCAAACAGTTTATACTATGTTATGTGAAACTATTGCAAACAGTTTATACTATGTTGTGTGAGACTATTGCAAACAGTTTATACTATGTTGTGTGAGACTATTGCAAACAGTTTATACTATATTGTGTGAGACTATTGCAAACAGTTTATACTATATTTTGTGAGACTATTGCATACAGTCTATACTATGTTGTGTGATAATATTGAAAACGGTTTATACTATGTTGTGTGAGACTATTGCAAACAGTTTATACTACATTGTGTGAGACTATTGGAAACAGTTTATACTATCTTGTGTGAGACTATTGGAAACAGTTTATACTATATTGTGTGAGACTATTGGAAACAGTACAGTATTCGAGTACACGATAACTATTTATCTGATAGGAATACTCTAAAGTAATGTTTAATTATACAAAATTGGAATTTTCTTTATAAAACAATATGAAACTATCACTTTATTTTACAATAACTTTTGTATACCTTGAAACTCGAATCTCTAATTTTATTTTATTGCCGATTTCAACTATCAAATGATGCCGTTACATTCCGAGCTAATATAATTAAACGATATAACACATTTGTGGCGGTGATGATACCTAAGATGGGTATATATTTTCAGCTGTAAAGCGTTGTATCCACGAAGAAATTATCCTATGCAACGGCAGTATGGCAGTAGATCAGGTATTCTTAGTTGCATTGAATTTTTTCCTTATCAAGATAATTGCGATCTCTTACCTTACCAAATATATAACATACACCTTTAAACGCAAATACATGAAGTAAACGTATCTATCTATCTATCTATCTATCTATCTATCTATCTATCTATCTATCTATCTATATATATATATATATATATATATATATATATATATATATATACATTAGTGATTTTATCAATGTATGATGCATATATTATAATTATTATTATTATTATTATTATTATTATTATTATTATTATTATTATTATTATTAATTCAATTATTATTACACTTATTCTATCACGCGATGGACAGATATTTACATTATTCAGAATTTTTCAGAGGATTTGATTTTCATATATTTTTGTCAGATTTACACTATACCATTTTTCATAGATGATTTCACGCTAGGGTAAGACTGAATCTATCTATCTATCTATCTATCTATCTATCTATCTATCTATCTATCTATCTATCTATCTATCTTGAGCCATTCAGCACCCAAGCACAAGACTCGATTTTTCATACACCTGTGTATTAAACGTAATTAGCAACACTTTGGCCAAAGATATATAGCGACTGCACAATACATTGGAAAACCTAATCAACTCAAAGGGATATCGAGGAATAGATCTGTTTCCAAACAATGATTCGTTTGTCGCTTTTATTGATAGCAATACCATTATTAAATTACTCCGCAAGCATGCTAAAACATGCCGAGAAAACAAAACGCTCATTCGATACAGGACATTTAATTATTTTTAGATTTTTAGGTGGATAGTGGAGTGATTCTTTTTCTAATAATTCTTTGGCACAAATATAGATACTAAACTGTCACTGAATATCATCAAAGTTAAATCAAAATTTTAATAGTGGTCCCTCTTAAAGCATCAGAACCAACCTTGAAATCCCCATATGCACCTCAAAATCGTCTCTCATCTCTAATATCAGATTCAGATTGTACGTTTGGTGTTTGTTATCAACAGAACTTCCATATTAATAAAAGGAACACACTGACATTCTAGACAAAACCTTTTAAAATAAATCAATGTCATTATTCTCTTTCATAGGCACTGTAGTCTACATGTCGTATGTCGACTGTTCATGACGTAAAACTTGATATTTACTGTGTAAATAGGCTATGGTTTAAGCTTTTACTGATCAGATTAGAAATACTGTTGATACTATATATATATATATATATATATATATATATATATATATATATATATATATAATGATTGACAAAAAGCAGCAACCCCGAGATAAGTGAAACAAACTGCCAGAAGATCAATTGAACTTTACAAAAGTTGTGTACTTCTTCTGTATTGATTTCAATTTAATTTAACAAAGACGCACGAAAAGACAAGAACTGCATCATCAGTAAATTGTATAGGTTATGTCAATAATTCATGTCATACCAGATGTGTGTGTGTGTGTGTGTGTGTGTTTGTTTGTTTGATTAGGATTTTTAACGTAGCTTTAACAACTTTTCAGTCATATCGCTACGATGTCTGCAGTGAGGCAGTTTATAGTGATGTCTAGCACTGAGACATCATGCCGCAGACATGTAGCATGATGTCTCACCCAGTCACATTATCCTGACACCAGGTCGACCAGTCCTAACACTAACCTCTTAATGCTGAGCGTCAAGCGAGGCAGCTGTTAGTACCATTTTTGTAAGTCTTTGGTATGACTCGGCCGGGGATCGAACCTATGACCTCCCGCTTCCGGGGCGGACGCTCTAACCACTAGGCCACCGGAGCGGTTGTGTGTGTGTGTGTGTGTGTGATCACATTAAATGTAACCCCACTCACAAGGATGGAAACGTTTTAACTATACAACTTTGAGCAGAAACTTGTAAATTTTAAATTAATTATGTTTGCGAAACTCTCATTGTGAATTATATCATTAGGTTTCTTTTAAACAGACGATGGTAAATTTTCATGTTAACATATTGGGTATATTTTTGTAGATATAAAAAAGGTCATAACAACGAAACAGATAATTGATTGATACATACTGTTTTTCGCATGATCTTTCATTTTTAATAAACATAAACAAATACTATTTCAAAGCTGGAATAAAACGCATACAAGAAATACGCAAAACACTTTTTAAACAAAAGAATACATTAGTTGAACGAAGTAAAATTGTCTTTAATGTGAATAGTAAGTATTTAAAGATAAGTGTGTGTGTGTGTGTGTGTGTGTGTGTGTGTGTGTGTGTGATCTTAAGCCTATGCAGGACCCAATTGGGGGACTGTTGTATCTGCAACGCACCAGCGCATAGCAAACAGTACACTCATCCTTTTAGCTTTGGAATTCCACCACATAGTGATGCACTAAAGGCACAAATTGTTCCCCCGCCACCCTCGCGGAGGAAGAATTGCCGTCATCGCAAAGAAATCCATGATAAATAAAACCAATCTAATGCATGACATACAAGCAAACCTAACAACTTGCTTACCTCCAACAGCAAAACAACTCGATAACTGCCTACGTTCGATGCTTGAAAAACATGCCCAAACCACCAAGTGCAGAGTATCAATTAAAAAGTGTCCTCCGTAGTATATCAATGTTAGGGACCAGATTCTCACTGCTAAAAGATACCGCCTTAAAGCGGAGAGGCTTTGGCTTTCATCCAAACGCACTCATTTTAAAACAAATCTATGAAGACGCTAACAAATATGTCACAACCATTGTCCATTTAGTCAGATTATTCCACTACAGTACTAAGATCACGGAGAGTGCCAGCTGCAAAGAGATCTTCGAGATTACTCACAAACCAATGTCTAGGAACAAATATACACCACTTCCAACTGCCTTCTCTCCAGTAGACCTTCCGGGTCTGTTTAAAAATGTCTTCCGTGACAAGGTACAAACCATTTGAGATAAACTTGACAACACAGGTTCAATTGACTCGTCGTCACCATATAGTTGCGATACAGAATTTCAGCGACAAATTTTAGCATCAATTGAAGCAGCAGAGAGGGTGAACCCTACAACGTTTTTAGACAAAATTTTGATTGAAATCTTAAAACGAGCCTTCCTACGATCTCATTTTAACCAAAAAAAATGTCTCAGGGGCAAACCCTACAACGTTTTCAGACAAAAAATTGATTGAAATTTTAACGAGCCTTCCTACGAAATCTCATTTTAACTAAAAAAAAAATAAGTCTCCATTTAGCAAACGGAGACTTTACGATTTTTCAATCAATTTTGGTCGCAACTTGTTGTCGTTCACCCTCTCTGCTGCTATGGGTTAACAAAAAATAATAAATGATTTGATCAAGTCTTTAGGATCTCACAAACAGACTAATTGCTAACACCTCTTCTTGTAGATCAATTAGATTATTGGACTGATCTGTGAGTTTGAAATTAATTCTCGTTAACGAATTATTATGGCATCGCATGTAGACAGGATTAACCGGAGACTCAATTATTAAAAATCCTGGAGGAGCTGTTGGTGCAAACGAATAAAGAATATATCCTTGCTGAGCTTGATTTGATCGTTCGAGATTAATTTGATAGCTTCCTTCGATAACATCACATACTAAATTGAGCGCAATCACCGATGAAATATTCACGTTGAACGGAGCGATATGCCTACCGCCGCCATCTGGATCATTATTATGTTTGAGGATTTTTATTTCCTGTGATGCTGTTTTTTTCCATGCATCATGAATTATTTTAAAACCAACATCGATGGTGTCACTGAGAAGTTTTTTTAGTTCCGGTACATTATATCCCGGTAGTTTGAATGTCGGAATATCCTTCACGGGGATTTTATATTCTGATGCAAATTCTGTTCTCGATAAGGGATTATCGTCATCTAATATATCCTGAATAATTTTTAGGTTAAATACTTCCATATCGTCGATAATTTTGTTGCATGTTTCTACGACGCTGATAAATTCATCTCGGGTGAGAGAGCCGGATTTAAGAGATATTAACAACAGTGAAAAATCATTATTCATTGCTGTGAAATTTTTAACGATTTTAGGTTCTTCAACAAAATGATATCCCTCTATTTCCTCCTCTTCTCCAATTGGTTGATATCCGAAACCAAAAAACTCTATAGTAAATCTATGATCTTTATAACTCCTTATTGGATTATCAGGTTTTATTCTGTCGGTGATATAATCAGTTTTTTGTGGTTCTGGTAAATCAACGGTTTTCCCCCCTGGTGGTAATTCAGGCCATCCTAGTACGGTTCTAATAGAACTTTGATAGATATCTACGACGTATCCTTCTGTGTTTATCTCAATTGCGGATGATAGTGTCGGCTCATGAACTGTTATAGCGATTTTTGACTCTACTCCAGTAATCGATTTTATTCTACGCGCTAATTCATTATTGATTTGTTCGATTTGGTATGACCCTGTTGGTATCGAAACGACGTTCCAGTCTGGGGTACCGTCGTCTTTATTCTTATACGAGAACACCAGTGAATTATTCGGTTGTTGACCACCAAATGATTTTGATCTGATATTAGGCCAACTGTGGTATACTCGTAATTTTGCTAGCGCTATCTCCTTCACGGGGACTGGGCTAGGGAAATTCACACTAAACTCGGGTTCCGTTGATGTTATTGATATCATGCTTGTTTGTACTGGGTTCGTGTTCTCCACTATTTGTTGAAGTAATTCCATCGGTGTCGTCATCGTTGCTATACTGTTGTTGTCGCTCTAATTTTGACACCGCGGAATCATAAATACTGACCATCACTGAGAATTCACAATTTGGTATGGTTGAGATTATTGAGATCATTTTGGTTTTCGGGTTCGTGTTTTCCAATTCCATCGGTGTTGTCATTGTTATTATATTCATGTTGTCGCTCTAATTTCGATATCGCGGAATCAAAAATACTGACCATCGCTGAGAATTCACTATCTGATATAATCGTATTATCGAGTGACGACGATATCATTAGGGATAACTGCGAATATGCGGTTGATGCAATATGAAATTGAAGTAAGTAATTCTGCAGTTTACTCTGGCTGCATGATGATATCTTTTTTGCTATCCCGGTTGATATACCCCCGATTGTAGCCACCGCAGAAATGCAAATTGGAACTACGACCGGGGCAATCATTGTAACCGCTGCAAGTATTATTCCGGCGCCAGCGAGAACGCTTGACACCGAGTACATAGTAATATCAATTGCGGTGATTCTTCGTCGGTATTTTTTTATTTTTATTTGATACTCCTCAGTGAGGGTTTTGAGTTTAGTCTGAAATTCTCTGACCTGATAATAGCGACATTGCGTTGATGAAATCATTTTTATTTTAAAAACACTAGTGTTTTCAATTATTTGCCATCGTTAGCGGGAATCGCTAGTACTTCAGCCGGAAAAATGATCTACGAGTTCTATACACCAGGCTATTTTTGATCTAATGGTGGAGCTATCAACCGCGACGAATTGAAATTCTGGTGTTATGCTAGTCTCGATAATTAACGTCGCGACGCCACCAGAGTAGGTTTTATTGCCCATGATCAGATTAAATTGATCGATAGAGGCCCACGTTAACTTATAGATACCATCAATCTTCGCTTCTCCATCCTTCGAGAGAAAGACGGCAATTCTAGGATTTCTTGTCTCTCTTATCCAATCCTCGATTCCATGATTGGTCGTATACACGATATTTTTAATGTCCTTGTGCGGAATCCTTACCTTTTTAAAATCTTCTATTAGTTTAGAAATATCGAGATAATTTGCCTTGATTTCATTTTCATTCATCATCCTTCCCGCGTCATTGTTAAAAAAGAATAGCGATAGATAGTTTTTAATTTCAGCGAGAGTCATGCCAACCACAAGCGGGGTTCCAAAGAATTTATGTACGACATTTTTGCGAAAAGAATTGTAACCTCGTATATGATCATCCAGCTCACGGCCGTGGGCGGTAATCTTGTTGTCTTGGGTGGTAATCTTATTGTCATGGGTAGCAATCGCGTCGGTGATTGTAGACACAAGTGCGCCTGGTTTGAGTTTACCCTGATCGGAAAATAACGCGATAGTATCCTCGATTGCGTTTCGTTGTTTAACCAATATATCATCCAACGACACATCACTGGTTTTCAATTTACCCTGTTTGTCTTGAAACACAACTATTTCATTCGGGTCAACACTTGTTAAATTTAACGTCTCAGCTATTTCATCTTTGATTAGTTTTTTTACATCACCGGTTACAGTGTCATCGGGTTTGGGTTTCAAAGATCTCCCCCAAATATCGATCATATTATTTTATACACTTCTCTCTAAAAAGCGATTACTAGTGTATTCATTCACGACAACATGTGGTGGTTTTCTAGATGCTGAAATAGCATCAAGGACATTTAATACTTCGCTGCCGCATATTGGTGGGTCATTGATTTGTTGTGTTGGTAGCGTAGAATACCAAGTCTTCATTGAAAATTTTTTTATATAACGCATAAATTCTTTTGGCGGGGCTAATCCATATGAATCAAAATAGACAATCCCACGTGGATCAATAGCGTATGCAACCCAGTGAGTACCAGGTCCGGTGCTGTTATCTAAATTAATGATTCCGGTTTCAACGCTGTTTGGTTGATGTGGTAATTGATCCTTCATAAAGACACCTCTGAAATTTTTAATCGCTAGTTTTTTAGCAGCATCCATTAAATCAAAATTGGACATGGGAACCATCGAAGATTTTTGAGTTAATAAACCGGTCCTAATCTTAGACCCTTTCCGCTGTACCACGAATATGGGGTTCCTGGTAGTCTTAGACCCTTTCCCTTTTTTTATATCCTTTCCCAGTTGCCTTCTTTAGTGCCATTCCTGCTGCAGTACCAGCGGCTCCTAACGCTGCCGCTTTAGCCACCGCTGGGGCTGCTGCTGCAATCAATGCTGGTATCGCAGCTAACAACGGGAATATACCGCCTGTTTTAATCATATTTTTGATAGCAGCCGCAGAAAGAGTAATCTGAACACCCTTTTTTGCTACTAGTGCATCATTGAAATGTTTCACCTGACGAGTTGTCAGCGATAGTTTATTTGCACCACCAGTCATTTGGTTGGGTTTCAACGTGATTGTGGTTCCACATTTTTTAGCTGATTCCGATTGCAATTTTTTTAATTGACCGGGAGTTAACGCAACACTAATATTACTATATGACATTATACATAATTGATTGATTCTAAATCGTTTACAATTTCAATGAAACGTTTACATATTTTCCACTGGTGCATCTACCACTCTCATTCTTCCTCCAACACCTTCAAGTAGCATTGATTTATCACTGAGAATGACAGCAACCGCTCTCTAATTCGGGATAAGGATAGGAGGTACCCCACCAATTGGGGGACCTCTCGGACGCTCTACACGGGCTCTAAAGTGTATATCAACGACAGATTGTCTCATCAAATCGAGATGTTCCAGTGAAAAGTAATAAATCGGATAGAGGCTTTTAAAATCCAATTGTGATATTTGCAAACCAGTATCCACATTTAGATCACGTGCCATAAATGACAACAGGTTATGATAGACACGTGCAATATGATTTTGACCGTAATCAAGTTGTATATCCTCGGATGGTTCCTGCTGTCCGTTTATTCTCAGCGAGACTTCATTAACACCTAACTGATCAAATATCATATGACTTCGTTCTTGATTACCAACTCGCGCATTATTCTGTAACGCTACAAATATATGACGTGGTGCTGAAACCCCTTGTTTTGATGCCAGGTGCCATGTGAATGTACCATCAACACTGTCTTGTTTAATATCCGTGGTCACTGATAACCAACTCAACAACGACTTTCCTCCTTGATCCATAAATGAAAGTAGTCGCTGTTCTTCTGTGATTGATGGAGTTAACACTGGCATCCATAATGATAGTTTTGTTAAAATAACTTTACCGGCAGCAACCTCAGAATTACGCCAGATTGCATCATCATCAGTACCCTTTCGTACAAGTGCTACTGTATGCTTCGCTCCATAAATAACTTTTCGGACGTTTCTACAGAATCCAAATATATGATGCAGTGGAATCGCACATGAAAATCGTCGATGCTGCCCATGCAACGTTGCTACACGTGTTGCAAATCCTAAATTGAGATTACCATTAACGCCTCCGAGAATATCAAACGCAGATCCGGGTCTAGTTCGACGTTCTGGATTAGCTGCTTCCTGTTGATCGGCTTCTGCATTATCTCTTGTTGTTAACACTTTAATGTATGGAAGGTGATCAGCGTTATCAGAGGTATCCTTTGCAAACATCATAGATGGACCAGCCGACCTTGTATAATCATCAGAATATCTCGCTAACCCGATTATTGTTGTTGCAACATCAACTTCACGGTCAATGGATTCAATTTCTTTTCCATCAATGAGATATCTAGCGCTTTCAAATAATGCCATTATGCCGTTATTAACAAAACCAACTCGGACATTTGCGTTATCTGCATATGGGGTATCAGCTGCAACATTTGTTACAAGTTCTCCTTCTACTTCAATAAATGCCTCACACGGTAGGAAGTATTTACTGGTATCATGAACTTGAAGTTCAATTCGCGATCGGAGATCTGGTTGTACTGCATGATAAGAATAAAATTGAAAATCGCGTACAGAATCATTCTTGCCAACTGGGGCATCCATATCAAATGCTGGATCAGGTGACCTTTTGAACATTTTATTCTATTTATCAGAGTCTAAATCGCGATTTTCCATTTCATCGTCGTGGTTTTTTAAAGCCACTTCCCGCTATCATGTTTGCTATCATGTTATTTTGGTCCCCTTAATTTATCAAGGGAGTCACCAATGATGCTAGTTTTTCATCTACTGCGTTATTTATTATTTTACTAACACTTGCAGGCATTTCTGCTGTAGATGGCAATGGTACCGGTTTCTTTTTTCGTCTCACTAATGATGTTATTTTATTCTTCGCGGCTGAAAACGCTTTTCCAGCAAGATCTCCAACAGCACCAATACCCTTATCACGAATAACATCAATGGCTTTCATTGATAATTGTTTAGCTAACGGCATCACTTTTGGAGCCATTCTCGCAAATAACCCTGCAATGGTATTACCTAAACCATCTCCGTAGTATGCTCTATAAACTGGAAACCGTGAATTAACTACATAGACGAGGGTTGGTTTATCATGATTGTAGTGTATGATCATTATTTTAAATCAGAAACAATTTTTCAATTGTTATTTATCTAATCGAATGACTTCGTCATCAGATTTTTCAATTCAGTCACTATGATACCCACTTTCCACTAACTCGCCAATGAAATCTCGATATGTGCTGATATCCATGATACCACCCTGAAATAATCGTCTACAGATATCAGCTGCTTCATTAATTATTTCCGGTGAGTTATTTCCGGCTCGTTTTCCTCCGATGAGAACCTCTAACCGTGATATATCACTGAGAACACTACCAGGACATGTCATGGTAGAGTCAAAGACTCCAGCGTTGAAATCCTTTGGATTTTTAATCGAATATCCTTTTCCGCTTGTTTCCTCAGTTGTACAAGTTGCGCCCTGACTATCATCAAGTAATTGCCTTTGTCGGCCTCGACCTTGTTGTTTTTGTATACCATAACTATCAACTCCTGCTTTAAAAGTTCTGTACTTAATTGTATCCTTTTTCAAATTACCAGTAATATCCTTGTTTATTTTATACAACCAATTAACCCAGTCATCTCGGCTTATTTTATTGTTTTTATACTCGTCTTTTAAAAACTCTCCCCTTGAATAATATTTTTGGACAGCGAAAATGCCAAAATCCGCATAATCTTCGAGTTTTATTAATTGATGTTGTTTGATTTCTGTTATAGCTCCTTCGGTGAATTTGTCTATAAAGGGAATACCTTTTGGGGTGACGACATCAACAGGTTGTGGTTCAGGTGTGGAAACTCTTTGAGTTTCAGGCGCAGAATCATCAATATCAGCTAATCGTTCATACTCGCGCTGAGTTTTTATATCACTGGATAACTGTTGTATCCCTGCGCGTGTTTGTCCGGTCTCTGCCGCTATCTTTTCAAGCGTATCAAGCAGCGGCGCCTTCTTTACTCGTTCTCGCTCAGGAATATCTCCGTATATTGCTGCTTCAGTTAACTTTTTCACATCTTTGGTCGCACTTGTTATCGGAGTAAACAGTTGTTCACTTGACACAGAAAAGTCAGTCTGCGCTTGTTGTCGTTGTTGAAGTTTATTCCGTACAGAGTCGCGAATTGGTACAAATCTCTTAACTGCATCCAGTCGTTCACGAGCCAATCGGGTTGTTAATACTTCATTGACCATTATTTGAAATCAGAAACAATTTTTCAATTGCAAAACAATTTTTCAATCCGACCTAACACGATCATAGAAGCGTTATTTCATCCTATCAGGTTTGTGGAAAGTGTGGAAATCCTTATAAAAATAAATAATATCACACTTTCCACACTTTTCCCTTGATCAATCTGAACCGTCCATCAATTTTTATTCAGTGAAAATATTATCAATCAAAAAATGCTAAAAAAATTAAAATCTCTATGAGGGACGGTCACAATCAAATAATGATAAATGGTCAATCAAAATTGTTCATTTTCTTGAATTAACGCCCGTAGGTTTCTAATTTTAGAATTAACCTCCTTTTTCAATTCGTATTCGTTACCTAATTCTTTTCGTATTCGTTCTACGATAGTATATAACGGAGCGAACACACTTACGTCACTGGAGAATGCAAGAGAGTCCCGAATAGAATTCTGAATTCTTTTGATGAGCGCGTATTGCTTTGGCAGCAGATATTTATTGTTGTTAACTCCGTATTCTATATCCTGAAAATCAGACATGATTTGATCAGGATTTAACCCATCTGATAGTTCAATATCCCAACTTTTCAATTTTGAAATCTCGGATATAATGCTATTCATGTTTTCATAATTCATTATTCTATAATAATGATATATTTCTAAATGAAAAATATGACGCATTAGACATAACTAAATTGAACTTTTTGTCCCGTCCTTTTTGAAATAGCCGATCGATAAATCCCCTCTGCAACATATCGTACTGAGGCTCTACAAATATCGAAGTGCCTACCGGCTTCATTCATTGATTGAAATATTTTTTCTTCGTTAGTTATCGTATTCAAAGATTTCACAGGTCTCTTCCCAACCGTTTTGCATTTTCCAGTCTCTCCTCGTTTGGTATTCTCACTTTGAGTGATAGCCTGCAGATTTGATAAATTGGATTAGAATCGATATGATCAATAACAAAATCATCCTCGATCAATCCATAAAAGCATTCAAATGCGAAACGATGATTGAGATAAGTTTTCTTCCCAACAGTAAACATCAAGTACCCTTGATTATTCACAGCACCAACTGGTTTCTTCAGTCTGCGGTTTCTTACAACACCATCACTGGATGCTTCATAATTTGTAATCAAGGGATGGTGTCTGAATTCTTGGTTCATTTGTATACATAATACTATTGTTTGTCTAATTCATTGTTTGGTTTAATGATAAATCTTTCGATGTAGTCTTGAGGAGTTCTTATGATTTTGTCAGGGACGTTGTCGCTGACAGTGTCAGAGTCAGAGACTTTATCAGGGTCATAATTTCTGATTGATTGTCCATTTTTCATTCTTTTATCATAATAACGCTTCAACTCCCTGTATCGCTTTCCACCGCAATTCAAACACAACTGAGATTTTCCCCTAACCCCAACCCCACATCGTATGCAGGGTAACGGGCCAAGGCTTCCACGTCGAAAGCTTTGCATATGATACCCACAAAACTCATTTCTGCATGATTTGTTACACGGGGTTACTGATCCAATCATAATCCACTTGCAGTGATTCATTATATATAAATTCTTCATTTAAATGCTTGTTTTAATTATAGCATGAGGGAATTAAGGAGAACGCCTTCGAAAAATGCTGAATTCAATGCTGATAAGGAGTTTAAAAGATTATTGAAAATTAATCCTAAATTTAATCTCGATAAACCAAAAAAACGTCCAATAGACGGAAACATGAAAGAGTTTAAGAGATTATTGAAGATTAATCCTAAATTTAATCTCGATAAACCCAAAAAACGTAACAAGAGATTATTAAAAATTAATCTCAAACGTCCAAGAGACGGAAACATGAAAGAGTTTAAGAGATTATTAAAAATTAATCCTAAATTTAATCTCGATAAACCAAAAAAACGTAACAAAATTAATCTCAAACGTCCAAGAGACGGAAACATGAAAGAGTTTAAGAGATTATTAAAAATTAATCCTAAATTTAATCTCGATAAACCAAAAAAACGTAACAAAATTAATCCTAAATTTAATCTCGATAAACCCAAAAAACGTCCAAGAGACGGAAACATGAAAGAGTTTAAGAGATTATTAAAAATTAATCCTAAATTTAATCTCGATAAACCAAAAAAAAAGTCCAAGAGATTACCCTGGAAAGATGCTCAATTCAATCTCGATATAGTTTCTAATACACCAAAGAATACAATTCTTGATAAAGCCATGATTAGTAAAATCAGAGACTGTTTTAATGAATTCAAGCGTGATGGAGCATCTTATTGTTGGTCAACATTTCGAATTGATGGTGTTCTTGATGCTACCATGACTGATGAAAAAGCAGCAGTGATAATTTCACGTGTTGGGGAAAAAAGTATTTTTTCCGAATAAAATTAATTATTGAAGTCGATGGCAAATGGATTATTAGGGATAAATTTGAACCAATTCTCAAGAATAAAAAGGCTGTCATTGTGAGTAGAGATTCCAAACCAGGAATTCTAACCGGCATTGACAAACCATACTACGAAAGATCTTATCCTGTAACAGCAATGGTTTATGGGATATATCCGTTAAATGATAAACCCGATATCGCAAAACTAGCTCCTATGAAATATTCTAGTTCACTGAATTGCGTGGCAACACGGGTAATGGAACACGTCACAAATGCATCCCGAGGAAATAAACTAACTGATCTGCGACGTAGGAAAATAACCGAATGGGAACTGACAGTGAAACAGCATGGTGCAAAGATTTCTGATATATCTAAATTAGAAACATCATTAAGATTTCCAATAACCGTTATGACGATAACCGGAGAGGTTTTATACGAACCGAAATATAACAAAAATGGAGCGCCAATACAGATTATTGATCATAACAAACACGCGTGGACACCTGCGGTAACAATATTTCCACGAGAACGAACCGTGAAATATATCCCTAAGGAGTTCGTCGGGGATGTTTTCTATGAAGAGAAATTATTCGATGCTATTCATGCGTTGTGTAAAGATGATCCTGTGTCAGTGTGGTTACTTAGAAGTGATGAAGATCCCGAAATAGGATTTCATCAATTTGTAAGACCAAATGGCGAATTATATCGCGTTGAAGAATTAGATAACAGAATGAGAAAAATCGCTAGTGATTTTTCACCGGAGAGTTTCCATGAAAAACTACTCACAGATAGTTTTACTATTCCATCAGTGGTAGCTCACTTCGCAAGAGAAAAAACTCATGGCGTCCAGCACGAAGTGATTTTCTCGAGGATGTTAAATTGAGTTGCGTCAAATTTGGTCATGGAGGACTGTGGAATACGAAATACTCACGTGATGGTATGATTTCAATTGATATATCCGCGTGTTATCCCGGAAGTTTTCTCGGGTATGGGGAATGTGCTGAGTACTTCAAACGATTTGGACACCCCACGCATGAAATGACTCGTGTTGCGATTAATGGACCATTGCCTGATTTTGATTTAACCGGATTCGCTCGTGTGATATCATTTGAATTAGCGTCAGGATTACATCCGTGTAGTTATGTTTGGCTCGGTAGACACCTATCTGAAAAGGCCTGGATGCCAATAGTGCTATTGAGATATATGATTGATTGTGGTATGCTAATATCGTTGATTGTTTCCGAGGCTATTATATGCTATCGAGCTCAGAAAGAAGTTTGGCTACCACAACCCGATCTAGATAGAATAATCAGCGAACAGCGAAAACAATTCCCTGATTTCAATGAAGAACAAATCATGAATCGTTCTAAGAAGTTATTTGAAATTAAAAAAGAACAAGCAAAAGATTTTGGACGAAGAATAATCGGTAAATTTACCCAGGGTGGACGATACGACAATGCAAAATATTCTTCGCGGTTGATCATAGATATCGCTGAATACGATTTTATTGTAACGGATTTAATGAAACAGGGAAAACTTGTATCCCGTAAGGATGCTTTTCTATCCAATGGTGAGAAATTAGGTACGGTTGTTACCTACTGTGATGGATATAATTCCCAGTATACACATTTGAGAAGTTCAATGCTAGCCTATGCTTCTATTAATCTATTTTCGATGATAAATAGATTTCCTAATACCGCGGTTAGAGTGGCCACTGATTCGATGTATATACACAATAAGTACAAATCAGCTGTAGCGGCATTCACAGATCCCGAAGAAAATTGGGGGCGTTGGCGATTTAAAAAGGAGATGCTACATGAGTATTGTGAATCGGCAGACGTTGCCATGGATGATAAATATCTTTGCTGTAACCGTATTGAAATTCAATCAGAATTTTCTAATGCACCACCGGTATCTGATCCAGTATGTAGATACAAGACAGTTTATTTAAACGGTTGTGGTGGGTCAGGAAAGACAACTCGTGCAATTGAATTATTTCGTCGGTCAACCATGATTGTGCTAACACCGACTCACAGACTCGCCAGAGAGATGATACAGCGAGGGGTAAATGCCTGTACTTACCATAGTTTCTTTCGATGGAAGGGTGACAAATGGACTCCTGAGCGTATGGGTGATAAATTCATTCCTGAAATCATAATTTGGGATGAAATATGCACAGTGTCATTAGATGTATTACAAACATTTCTCGAGTGGTTGTTAAACAAAAACACAAAAGTCGTCATGTGCGGTGATCACGGCCAACCACCACCATTTGTCGGTGCATCTCCACATGAATGGCTAAGGGGTTTTGTAGACTATTATGAAGAAATTACCACTGATGACAGATCACTTGATGAACGATTACGAGAATTCAAAGCGCTAACTAGATTACAACCGGATAGAATCCAATGCGAAATAGCGCGTGAAGTGATTTCAGAAACTCCAATGAATGATTTCTGGGAAACATGGAGACCAAATGATTTGATAATTGCAAGTAGAAAAATAGTCAGGGACACACTTCAGATGAAGTTATTTGAATTGCATAAAGAAAAATTTGCAACGCTTCCAGTACCCCTTTGTTATAGGCCATCGGATACACGAAAACAGAACATTGAAGTTGATATTCCAGGACAGAGTGAAAAACTAATTCTCGTATTAAATGATATTGTGCTGGTTGATATCAGCGTCGTCAAAAATGCATTGCGTGCTAATAAATCCCCGTGGACGCTAGGATACGCAGCAACAATACACTCTTCACAGGGATTGACTATATCGGATACAATTGTTTGGATGGTGGATAATCACATCGAATGGTCGAATTTAGTCTATCTCGCAGTATCCAGAGTACGAAAAATAAATCAACTTCGAAGAGTTGTTTTCGATGATAATGACACAACAATGGATGATATTGATGTTTAAATTATTGATAAAAAAACTCTCCGGTTACAAACAACAGGACAAAAAAAAAAAACAACGAGAATTTGATATTGATGCTAAATTAATAATCACTTTGAAGAAACAGCAGAATAATCACTGCGCGAGTTGCAATTGTATAATGCGTTGGCAGTATTCGGATAAGGATCCTCGCCAATTCACCGTAGACAGAAAAAATAACAATCTCGGTCATGTCAGAAACAATGTGATGTTGACTTGTCTTGAGTGCAATAGACGCAACGGTGCTAGTTAAGACCATGCGGTGGCAATTGAGTATCCTCGGGAATTACGTGTAGTTGTTGTCGAGTAAATCCTCGTTGAGGGGCAGTTGAATCCAGTTTATAGACTGGAGGTCTACCCGTAGATCGTGTTATACTAGATATCTTGTGTGCAGTAACACTCCAAATAGGATCAGTAGCCCTTTTTTTACCACCCTCAAGCTCTCCTGGTTCGTATAAGTACCTCACAATGACATTACTACCAAGAATTGGTTCTTTGAAATCTTTTTGTGGTTTTTCAGGTATTGACTTCTTTTTAATCGCGTTGATAGGTTTCATGTTGATTGTTCTAGTAATCTCGTTATTCAGTGCAGTAATCACAGATGGTAATCTTTTAACCCATTCACGGGATCTTTTTTCTTGGATGAATTCTTTTGCGTATTGATATCCAAATAACCGCTCAGCAATCGTCCGATTAAATCGTTCTACAATGGCCTGATCGCGATGTAGCGCAGTATGCCCTCGTCGTATGGTGACATTATGATGTTTCATTGTAGATAACACTGCACCCTGAAATTCCTTGCCAGGATCAACCTGCAATAGATTTGGCCAGTGCAGAGGACCTCGTCGATAAATCCTTTCAAATGCAGAAGCGACTTCAGTGGCTGATTTTGTTTTCAACGGTTCTGCTTCTTTGTATCGACTTGCAATATCAACTACGGTTAAAGCGTATTTGTAACCACGATCATGTGGCAGAAATAATATATCAGCCTGATGAACTTCATTAGGAGCGGTCACATCAAAATGCGAGAATTGAATTTGTTTAGGCGGTGGTAGATAAATTTGCCATAGTGCCTGTTTGGATAACCAATTAGCCGCAGTGGTTTTTTTCACTTTTGCAGCGCTAGCGAGTTTATGGACTGCTGATTTACCCCTCCAGTATCCTCTTGGGGAATAATAAATTGATTCCATATTATTAATTACCGGCACCTAACATCAATTTACTTGTCATAGCCGATTTTATCAAAAAGGAAGCCAATTTTTCTTTGAAGGATTTATCAGGAATAGCATTTAACGCATGAATTAATTTCACATCTGCGAGATGCCTGTGTTGCAGATTGCTGCTTTTATAAGCAACATCATGAAGGTGACAGGCCTTATCAATGGCGTTTATTGGTTCTTCACCGGGGTTGGGTTGATTTTGATTATTGAGTCTGATATCAAGTCTGGTTCCCGGTCCACAGTAGCTATATCCTGGAAGGTGCTTTTCTCCGGGGTACTTTGCCCATGGGGTTCCAGGGAGCTTTGCCAATTTGGCTGCGATATCACCTCCTCGTTTTTTTTTTAAATCAGATCTCATAGACACAAATCTAAATTTCTTTGTACCACATTGCACGCATTTACCAGAAAGCGCTGATCGGTTATTTCTGGTTGTAATCGTTGTCACGTCATCTGTGCCAGTACGCGTTTTACACTTCACACAATATAGATCCATAATTTATGTATAGAGATATGGATATAATTGATTTTTCAGCGACTAAAACAAGAGAACCAGTTAAGCATCATGCAGCGCTACCAAACTCTATCCGGATGATTATAATCGGGCCATCTGGATCCGGTAAAACGCAATTGTTACTCAATTTAATAATGAGATGGATGAAGTGGGATAAGTTGTATTTAATTGCCCCTAGCGTAGATGATCAACGATGTTATGAATTGCTAAAAGATTTTAACGACAGCGCGGTAGAAAAATCCGGAGAGGGTATTATTGAGTTTATAACCGATATCGATGAAGCACCGAGCATTGATGATATTGATGGAGATATTAACAATTTAGTCGTATACGACGATATAATGTTAGATAAACAAAAAAATCCTGCTAGGATCTTTTCCAGAGGCAGGCATAAAAACACTGACCTGATATATGTCACTCAACGCTACACTCAGGTTCCAAAAGTTATCAGAGATAACTGCAATATTCTTGCTGTATTCAACGGAGTTGATACTCATACTCTTAGAAATATATGGCAGACATGGTGTTCTGATATGGACTTCAATCAATTTAAAAACTTCTTTAGTCATGCTCAGTCAACCCCGTACGGATTCGCAACAATAAATTTGCATGATCCTCGGACACGATATCGTATCGGACTGGATCAAATATTCGGTTAAAATCATTTATTATTTTTTGTTAACCTGTAGCAGCAGAGAGGGCGATGACAACAAGTTGCGACCAAAATTGATTAAAAAATCGTAAAAGTCTCCGTTTTCATTTTTTTAGTTAAAATGAGATTTCGTAGGAAGGCTCGTTAAGATTTCAATCAATTTTTTGTCTGAAAACGTTGTAGGGTTTGCCCCTGAGACATTTTTTTTGGTTAAAATGAGATCGTAGGAAGGCTCGTTTTAAGGATTCAATCAAAATTTTGTCTGAAAACGTTGTAGGGTTCGCCCTCTCTGCTGCTATTGAACCTTGTCTTTATGGATTTTGTACGAACAATCGTGATGGAGAATCTACCAAAGTCATGTAAACTTAATCTAATTACAACATCACTGCTGCTTTAGTACTTAGATCCAATATTGCCTTCATTAAGGGGTGTTATTTATACTTCTCTCTCATCCGAGGAATCACCAACATTTTTGTTCAATAACTGCCATTGTAAATCCTCTGCTGAAGAAACCAACACTCGACTATAAAGATTTAAAACATTGTAATAACCCAACGTGTATCTCATCTTAAATTATACAGCTTACATATTGACCTTGCCAAGGTGCTGAAACTACTCTTCTGAAAGTAGTTAATGACAATCTATCTGCTTTGGGGCGCGGTCAGATTATAGTCCTCAGCCTTCTTGATTTATCTGCAGTATTTGACACAACATACCATGATATATTATTTCACCGTCTCCAGCATGTATTTGACATTCACAATACAGTCTTACTTTGTATCTGCAAATGGAATACACTCCGATCAAGTTTATCTATGTTGGGGTGTTCCACAGGGATATGTTCTTGGACCTGTTCTCTTTATTCTTTACATTCAGCCGCTCGCAAGTGGCATAGATAATCATCCAGTATCTCACCAAGTGTTCTGATGATACCCAAATATAACAATCTAACCATCCAATTGAAGATGATGATACCATCTAAGGAGTAGAGAGGTGCATTCCTGATGTGAAATCCTTAAGGAGTCCTTGTGTAATTACAAGTTATGAAATGCAAAAGTCATTGTGGAGTTCTTGTTAAGTTAGAAGTTACTGAACGTAAGTCATTTAAGAATCCTTGTGTAATTAGAACATACTGAAAATAAGTCATTCGGGAGTTACTGTATAATTAGAATTAACCGAAAGTAAGCGTCATGAAGATTACTTTGTAATTAGACTTTAGTGGAAGTAAGAGACATTGAGGATTCCTTTGTAATTAGCATTGAGTAAAACTAAGAGTCATTGAGGATTATTTTGTACTAAAAATTTAGTGAAAGTAAGAGTCATCAAGGATTTATTCCTATTAGAATTTAGTGAAAGCAAGAGATATTGAAGATTCCTGTTAGAATTTGGTGAAAGTAAGAGTCATCGAGCATTCCTTTGTAATTAGAATTTGGTGAAAGAGATATTGAGGGTTCCTTTGTAATTAGAATTTAGTGAAAAAGAATCATTGAGGAATCAAGTTATAATTAGAATATACTGAATGTGAGAGCTGTTGAAGTGTCCCTGTGTGCTTAGAATTTAGATTTAAAAAAATAAAGCATGTTCACTTGAAATTTCACATATGATTTGCCATTACGATTTGTAATTACAATTTGTAATCATGGTGTATGTAAGCTATAATGGTCTCTCCTAGCACAAGATAATACTAATCTCACAGTTGATTACTAAATGTTTGATAAGTTTATGTTTTACAAGAAAGTTACTACACGTTAATGCAGCATAGATGAGAAACTATACAAGACATTCGGAAAACCAATCATATTTGTGTTTATCAAGGTAAAACTGCGATGAAGTAGTCTTTCCACTTAATACTCGACCGACTCCCAATTTATTTTCGTACCTAATTAGCTTGCTCTGAAAATTGAACATTTGAGGGAAGATAATTAAGTTCTCGGCAAGCGTTTAGTGGAATATTTCTTATACTAATATTCATTTTACCAGCTGATTGCAGAAGAAACATGTCATATATCATACATGTAAGGTTTATTCTCTTTTCTCTGGGTATCGGGGAGATAGTGTCTTTCACGTTGAATTCTTTGGTAAAATTTGGAGATCACCCAAACTTGTGGAATATCATGCAATCAAATTAAATCAAATATTACCTCTCCAGATCTCTGATAATTTTACAACAAATATTAAGTTTCGCACGTGACGGTCTCATAGGGCAACTCAAATCGTCTATATTTTTATAATGATAGGTTATTTTGTGTTTGTATTCAAAAGAATTTGCATACTCATAACGAAACTTGACCTGACATTCAAAGCACTGTATACTTAAGAAGAATCGATCATTATTCATTTTTGTGTATGCACGAAAGTCTGACTGTCGATTACTCGTGATGTAAAACGTGACATTTACTTTTGTAAATAGGTATAGATTTAGACAATTGTATTTCATTCATTTAAATTGATGGTTTTGTAACGATTAGGAAAACAAACGTCTGCATTATCGTGCTGAGAATGTGATTGTTTTTAAAGAAAACTACCTATAGATGCAACATCAATGTTAAGGTATTCAGTTACGATGTATATCTATTTAGTATGGTGCCCTGATTCGTGTTTCCTGCGTTACACTTCGCTATACAATAGTTGTATATATACGAAGCAAGGAACTAAACTAAGACCTAATATGATTTATTTAATTAAATAATATACGTGCTATTACCACACTTGTTCCAATTTAGTTATCCAAGACACGCAAAGACGACAGCCGCATCGTCGTTTCCTCTAAATTTAAAAGTTGTATGTCTAGAATTTCGATAGATGTTAGCAGGACTTACTGTTTCATAAAATATAAAAAGCACACCTAGGCAACTTTGGGAACATAATGGTAATTGAATAAAGTCTATTATCTCCTTAATGGCATCATTTATTTATTTTTATTAAAGAAAATACGCTCTTTATTCCCAATGTAAACTGACTTATCGAAACAAAAATCAAGAAAAGATAAAATCACGATGTTACAATCAAGAAGGTCTTTGAATCTCAAAATAATTTTTTAGCCAATAAGCACACTGTGATTCCAATGAATAATTCAAATAAACAAATCATGTCAAATTATAATTGAATACATCTAAACGACACGATAAAAACTGAAGACACAACAAGAGGATCCGAATCATTATATTCGCAAACAAGGTCAGAAATATTTACTTGAATTTTAACAAATAACCTGACCAAATTAAGGTAGCACATATTATTATCAAGCTGGATACCAATATCCTGAACTAAAATGAAAGTAAACATTTTTCAAATATCTATTTTAAAGACGATCATGGACAAACGTTAACCATGCACATATCGCTTACCAATTACCCTTAAAATCTATTTTAAAAAAAGACGAACATAGGTTAAAACCATCAAGATAGATATACATAAGAAACCTAATTCGTATTGTGTCTATTAATATTATCAAAATTATTTAAGTACATTTGTTATTTTATTCTCCATTTAATGTTCATTTGTTTTTCACTTATAATCGCAAAATTCTTTTCAGATGATTACGTAATTATATATGGATTTTTATGCACACGGCGTCTTTTCTAGTGGCACCTGGTATCTTGACCCACATCACACCTTCCCTTCAAACATACTCGAAACAGACCAAATCACCTGGGTCGGTAAAATCTATCTACCACTGAGTTGTCTGTAAATCCAGTGTTTACTAATATTGTAAAGAACTGATTTATTTGTTTACCTAATACCAAGAAGTTCAGGTGCACTTTAACCAACGATATTATTGCGAATTAGTCCGCTTTGATATGCAAACGTCTTTGAAATACAATCATTTTAAACTATTATTTTTAAATAGACTTTACCTGCATCATTGGTGCGAAATGAGAGCATACGTTGTTATATAGAAAAATTAAAAGTGCAGTAGTACAAGGTCAAACTATTATTTTAACCACATTTTTACTAGTACATGAGTCAGAAAATTATCATTGTATGTAAATTAATATAGAAATAATATTAATAGTATTAGTAACTTTTAACTTTCCATGTATTAGTGATCGAAAAATGCCCGTCACTATGGTGAGTCTCCCGTAGTAACGGTACAGTTTGATCATTTAGGCCAGAAAGGCTTTGGACTAGCTAATAAGAGATATACGAGTAAATTTCTAGCAGAAATCTGAATAAAATCTAATGCAGTATAATTATCAATACAAACATAATCGAGAACACGAAGATGAAATACAGATGGCTTCGCCGGGGTATGGACGAGACCTGACAGCCGTTCCATAACATGTTTCGGGGTAGTGTAAAGACAATACGGCGTGATGCAAATGCTTCCTGATGGATCTCCACTCTACCTGTGACTATATGCTATGTATATTGCTACTTTATATATACATTTGTCGCTCCAGTTCATGACATAATTTAAACAAATCATTAGACCACGAAGGTATTAACAACAACTAAATGGAACACATCATTCCTTTCTCCCTGCACCTTGTATTATGTATATTACACCAGACACTAAAATGGACGCTCGCTTTCTACCGAATCTATCGTTTATTTCAAAGGCATTCAATCTCTAAATGCGTTAAATTATTACATTAATCAAATATTCCGTACGATAAGATAAACTAATTGTATCCCATAATAGTAACTACATGGTCTGTTCTCGCATTTCGGATGTGTGTGTGTGTGTGTGTGTGTGTGTGTGTGTGTGTGTGTGTGATTAAGATTTTTAACGTAGCTTTAACAATTGTTTCAGTCATATCGCTACGATATCTGCAGTGAGACAGTTTATAGTGATGTCTAGCACTGGGGCATCATGCCGCAGATATGAAGCACGATGTCCCACCCAGACACATTATCCTGACACCAGGTCTATCAGTCCTAACACTAACCTCTAAATGCTGAGCGCCAAGCGAGGCAGCGTTTAGTACCATTTGTGAAAGTCTTTGGTATGACTCGGCCAGGGATCGAACCCACGACCTCCAACTTCCGCGGCGGACGCTCTAACCACTCGGTCACCGGAGCGGTAGATAACATTTCGTCAAGTTGACGTACACACAGATTTTTGTAAATGTGAATGGAAGATGGATCAGTTTCATTTTCAACCTCAAAAGTAAATAATCTGCATTCTAAAGTAACAACTTGAAGAATTATCTTGGATTTGAAATACCTTGATTTAAGTGTAATCGAGTTGAACAGGTACCACAAGTCACCAACAGCAAAAATGTTGCTTCATGTGATACTTCCAAAATATTCTAAAGATTCTTTCTTGCACATTGGCATTGGTTGTTGTATTTTACTCATATTAGATGATGCAAAATCTGCAATTAATTATATTAGGATTGAAATAGCGTGCATCGGAAAAAAACTTGTCTCTGAAGTTACACAAGATCTCGCGTAACATCCGCCTTACCTCTGTTGTTAATAGCATCATATATGAGAACTTTATCACGAAAGCTTCTGCTCAACGTGGACATAAAATTATTGTTAACTTTATTATCCATATTATTTACACATATTCCTTCATCTCGTACTTTATCCTTCTCCTGTTTGCGTTTTTTAATTAAGAACGGATGTATGTGACCTTCAATAGTGTTCGAGACGTTTATCATCTACTTGGCCTAGTTCTTATCTATGGTATAAAACCTAGTTAGATTTCATCGCTTGCGTCATCTGATCCAATAAATAAACATCAGTTGTCACTCATTATCGACCTACCATGACCCTTACATTTTCATCGACGTCATTCCATTGAGCATTCCGAAGTCGATGTTTATTATTTCGTAGACGCGATTTACTCTAGGTGTATCCTAGTACGCGTTTTCACGCTATTTAGTCGAGATGTATCCCGGAACGTTCTGTCACGTGTAGTTTCGTATGCATTTTTGAAAACTGATCTCCATTTTTTTACAAGAAAAATTAGTATCTTGAAGATCATTATACACATTTACTTTTAAAACTTTTTGAATTTTTATTCAAATAATTTGAAACCAACTGAAGTCAAGAAGTTTAATCCGAAGTTGAAACAATGTGTGAGTAAATATAATGTGTTTATCTATTGAAAACGTGATTTCGACCCCTATGTTTAAGTTACAGATATCGCGTAGGATGGTTAATGTTTGATATTAAATTCCGTGTAAACAATATTTTGAAGGATTTCAAGAGATCTGACCAAGAAGGCGAGGTTTGACGATGTTAAGTCTATGTGTAACTGATCGCATGAACTAATAAAAAACATAATGTGAATGTTGTCTTTAAAACTTATTTTCAAAATAATCACGTGTGTCATTCTAAACTTAGAGATCACTGCTGCACATCATATACGAATGTATGCTGAAGGTATCGTTCGGATCACCTCTGTTACATACGAAACTGAGAAGCTGCAAAGGCATAGAAATATTCTTGTTTTCGCCCGCACCTTCTAAATCACTTATACCGGCAGTGCAGTTCTAGAAATATCCATAGTGATCGGAATACACTGCATTTTCTTATAATGAATAATTTGTCTGCTAAACAAATTTAAGATTTTTCTATAAAAAAAACTGCGAGGACAAACATTCGATGCATAGTTTTGACTGTCAACAATATTCGAGGTGGTCCGAATAATAATAGTATTTGATAAGGATGTCCACGTGTTTCGTTTCCCAACAATATGGCCAAATGGCTCTTGATAATGTTTTGCAGATAATAGTACCACACACAAGTTACGGAAAAAAAGGTATGATATTTTTCTATAAACAGAACAACTAAGACCAATAAGAATCTAAATGTGATTAAAACTCGATAAGTATTGCATAAAATATGGTTGGGACTTGACTTTGAGAAGTTGCATTATGAATCAACAAACGGACGACTCAAATTGCTATGTATGGGTTGCAAAAGACTATATGGGATTTACCATTATTGAATTATTCAAGTATACACATTACCACTTCACCACTGGCAACATCAATTGTGAATAAATTACCATGTCGACAACAAATCGAAGCTGGTCTAGCGCCGAAGTTAAATTCGGAACGATGCGATGTCGGTTTATTAGGAAATCGGTGCATTTTCATTTAGTGACCCCGTATCATATATCACAAGAGGTTATCAGTGTTTAAAGTATTATATGCGTGAGCTACCAAATCGTCTTCGTTATAAACGTTTTTTTCCTCTACATTACAACTCGTGCAAATCATTGTTTCTGCCCGGATATGTGGTATTAGCAAACAATTTTGGCACAGATTATATTTACTTCACTTGAAATCACTGATTCAAGGTAGTTGGAATACAGATATATAATTCTGTGTAGTATAGTAAAATATATCATGTTGAGTGTAGTACACTGAAACGTGTGCCTTTTTGTCTACACATTGCTAGCATATTGAAACACGTTGAAACATCATGCATTCGTGTTAACACCGTTTTGTCACCTATCCTTGTTGACATGAAATCGTATTTGTTTACAAAGATGGGGTATGCTATCGTTACTGACCACTTTTACTGACGAAAGCAGGCATCTGTATGCAATCAATGTTTACAGCGAACATAAGAGTGTGGACTAAATGGAAGAATGTGAAGTATGCGAATGATTATGGCCTGTGTATCCGGCATACCTCTGCTTGAACAATTTGCTTTATCTCAATGTGCTCAGCTCTGACCTGTTTTTAGTGCACAGATTAACAAGTTTATGTACGTGCTTATGTACGTGTATACCCGTTTAATAGGCAAAATATGATACAATAACAGAGTTTTTATTAAGCCTCTGATCACAAAATAAATTAATTAAATATCGATTATCTTTATTTATTTATTCTTAACTTGTTTATTTATTTTTTCTTTAATTAGTTTAAAACAAATGTAGATAGAATTAAATAAAATTGTATAATCATTAAAATAATTATTTAAAGTTTTAGAACTTTTGTGTTATGTCTTTTTATCATATCAACCCATAAAACTTGACTGCTTTGTCGCCTTGATTATTACTTATGCAAATAAATGATTTAAACCACTGCAAATCTTTATTTTATGAGGGAACAAAACTTATCAAAATGTGAAAACAGGGTCATGTGGTCCAGAAAAAATATAGTTTTATTGTCGAGGTCAGAAGAATTAGAAACTCTTACCATTGATAGTGCTGAAGTAGTAATAACAAACTTAAGATACCAATAATATGTCTGGAAAAATATCCGAGAATACTGTATAGTCACAAGTTTCACACATCATCCAGATAAATACCTCGCAAAACTTTAGACAGTAATTTCTCTGGTCTTACTCTAGATGTTTTAATCGAAATTTTATACTTTAATCATGTAGTGTCGCCTAAAGAACTAATCGAATTTATTGCGAAATGTTGCAGATATAACCTTTTGATTTCGTTCATGAACAATATTCAAATGTTATATTTTGGGTGCTTCTATTAAGCTTATTATAAAATCCTCATTACATAAAAATTTAGTATCCATTGTTTTTCAAAGAAAACATATGGTGTAGTGTGCCTGTAAAAAATGCAGAATCACTACGCTTAGGAAGTGCTAGTTTCTTCTTAATCGAGTGGAAGTAAGGTCACCTCTGTGTTTATGGAAATGACTACAGTGTTAGCCAGAAAGGGATACAGTGTAAGCCAGAAAGGACTACAGTGCAAGTCAGAAAGGACTACAGTGTTAGCCAGAAAGGACTAGTGTTAGCCAGAAATGACTACAGTGTTAGCCAGAGAGGGATACAGTGTAAGCCAGAAAGGACTACAGTGTTAGCCAGAAAGGACTAGTGTTAGCCAGAAATGACTACAGTGTTAGCCAGAATAGGATACAGTGTAAGCCAGAAATGACCACTGTAAGCCAGAAATGACGACAGTGTTAGCCAGAAATACTAGTGTTAGCCAGAAAGAACTAGTGTTAGCCAGAAAGGACTACCGTGTAAGCCAGAAAGGACTACAGTGTTAGCCAAAAACGGAAAAAAGTACATGAAATGATTAAGTTTTCAAAATCTTCAACAACAAAATTGTTTCAAACAATGAATAAGACTTTAAAATCTGCAAATGTAGATAGAAAATCCCTTTTAATGTCACACCTAATCTTCAATAAAGTTACAATTGCTTTCAAGATTTTCTTCCTGTATATTATAAATGTACTAATACATTGTTTAGTTACCTAAATTAATCGACATGGAAACAATTATCCATATAGATATATAATTGAGATTGGGATTTACATGCCATGAAAGTCACAAGTTGATTTATGGTTTCGTTTCTATTTTGTTTTTATTATCGTTGTCTTTTTTATCGTTAATCTTTTTAAAAAAATGCTGTCTCAAAGATGATCGACACCACTCAGGTTACAATATTTGCCTGAATTTTTGCCTTTCACCTTTTAATATCATTTAGGAGGAGCTGTGAATATTTGCAAACTCAATTGAACTTAGTGATCTTGCATGACGGATTTGGTTCTCTGTTCCGGCAAGATATGAATAGATATACGCCTCTTGAGAAAATTAATCAGTCTATGGTTGAGCCATTTAAGTGAAACATACAGTGGCTTGTCTAAGCTTTTAGACACACCGCTTTGGTGGCCTAGTGGTCAGAGCGTCTGCCACTGAAGCTGAAGGTCGTGGGTTCGATCCCCGGCCGAATCATACCAAAGACTTACTAAAATGGTACTAACAGCTGCCTCGCTTGACGCTCAGCATTAAGAGGTTAGTGTTAGAACTGGTCGGCCTGGTGTCAGGATAATGTGACTGGGTGGGACATCATGCTACATGTCTGCGGCATGATGCCCCAGTGCTAGACATCACTATAAACTGTCTCACTGTAGACATCGTAGCGATATGACGGAATTTTTTTTTAAAGCTACGTTAAAAATCACAATCAACAAACAAACAAAAAGATTTCAGACAAGGGATTTTTCCTTAGAAATACGTTTGTTGTTTGACTCACAGCCATGTGTTAGTGTGTATATGTTAAACGAAGCCTAGACTCCCGAAGGGCGCTCCAGCTGATAATGATCATTTGATCTCTTTTAATCATGCTTGGAAACAAATTGAGAATGGTAGATTTTGCCTTGGACGTAATTTGTCTAACAATGGTTTATCTTCCTTTGGGGTTTCCAGGGTTAAAATAAGAAGAAATTACAACATGCTTATATTTTCTTTATTGCATGTACGAACCGTATGCGATACGCAAAACCAGTATTTCCATTCAAAATAATTATACAATATCTACAGTTCTGCGGTGTTTGCATGCTTGTCATTTTCAATATTAGCGTCGTGCACGTAGGTAATAAAGGCCTTGTTTCAAAAATCGGCCGGTAATTTTGGACCCACGTAGGTTCTGGTATGAGTTAATTCTACCAGAAAAAAATATAGTAAAGCTGATAATGTTTCACTTTCGTTAGTTCTTCAAAATTTTCAGCAACTGGTGAGATCAACATAGTACATCTCCTGCTACCATATAGTCATGATTTGTCATGTTTCAACTGTTAATGTTATGAAGAGAATAACAATGGAGTGAAAAGGGCAAGACATAATATTTGTACGCAAATATAAATGTGTCATAAAAAAGGCGATGCACATTTCCTATGTTTCTAAAACGTTAAAAAATTCTTCTTAAAGTGTTTTGCTTTTTTAACAAATTTAAAAAGTACCCAAGAAAATAGCATGCGTATTTTTATGTCTGCATGAAAAGAGATATTTGTGAACATACGAGGGAGAGATTAAATAGGGTTGTATGAGTACTCTTTGGCATTACATTGCACAGTTAACCTAACTGCATTATATATTGCCTATAATGTCAAGTCGCATGCCAACGAGGACAGTGAGTCCAAAAAAGCACAAAGCCTTCACAGGCTTCCCATATCCGCAAGAGAAAAACTGCTTCTTTTTTCAGACAAAATGGATATCGGAACAGTACTGATTAAAATCAAGAAAGCGAACTGCATGGAATTCCAATTATTCCAACAGCACTTTCCAAAGCAAACTCGACGACAGAAAGGTTAACACTACCTCGCCATAAATCAACATTTAAAATCTTCAGATCATGTCGGCACCTATTTGTGTGCGTCATTAACGACGTATCTTTTTACACAACTGTGAAACACTGCAGACTCCAAAATGATATATGTAAAACGTTATAAAGGTAAATTAATAGATCAATCAACAAAATATAGAAAGGAAAGATAAATGAATATAAACATACTATATAACAAATTACCGTAATACTACTACTACTACTACTACTACTACTACTACTACTACTAATAATAATAATAATAATAATAATGATGATAATAATGATAAGAATAATCTTATATTTGAACACTTCATAAACAAATTTCACTAATGTAGGTATTGTTGTTTCTTCTTACTAGAAGCGAACATTTGAATAATGTAATAACTCTAGGAAGAGCGCCATTTGTATTTAAATCTCCATTTCATAGATTGATTAGATTCTTGTGATTACTTGTTTTATTATGGGAAGTCAGTATCGTGGAAATATTCCTCAGCCCGAGTAATTAAACAGTATATAGGTGCAAACGTCACACAGTGCAATGTTAATGTCTTAATGAGATTTCTTGACTGCATGATTTATTTTCGTAGTGAGTTCAGGGCCCGGTTTCACTAAACATCTTAAGTGTGTTTTTCAACTCAGATGTTGATATTTTCCTCAAATTTGAGAACTGTCCTCAATTATCTGAGGTTAGGGTTATGCTCCCTCAAGTGGAGACGCTAAAAATTGGCGTTTGAACGACGTTATCGTCGACGTCATCAAAGGATTCGATTAGAAATGAGAATTATAAGGGACAGAGGTAACCCAATGGTCGTATTATAAATTTTCTGGAAGGAACCCCGCTATTTTGAGTTATAAGAAAAGTAGTTAGAACAAGATTATTCTCCTCAAATAGGATATGTTAAGTTGATTCTGCTTATCAAATATCAATACAGTCAAATTCGCTCTTGATTTTTCTTCAACGCTTTATATCAATTCTTTGGCCTTGATGCAAAATGTATTTTGTTTAATTGTGTTGACTCGTCGGTTAATATTGTACCGTTTACTCACTAGATCTGAAAAGAACCGGACGTGACATATCAGACTTTAACTGATGTCTTCTAACAAAGTTAGAACGAAGCCGTTTTATATAGGCGTCAATTGTTTAAGTATAGAAATATCATTAAACGTAACAAATGAGCTTTATTAATGAAAATTTAAGATTACGCTAAGCGCCATATGTCTCGGTACAAACTTCATTTCAGCTCTAGGACGGTTTTGAAAAATGACAATCAGATTCTATTAGTTTTTGCAATCATCTTCAACTTAAACTTTAAGGGAATCGTAAGTTAAAGTACTTTCAACGGAATTGTTACTTTTGCAACACTTCAAACTCGAAAGCGACCTATGCCTTCATTTAATTTTTGTTTGTGAAGCAATGGTACAGGTCCAATTTCATCCATTCATGCCTTTAAACTTTATCTGCTTAAGACGACCAAAGTTTAATTAAAACGCTGTTCGGTAAATCAGCTGTTATTTCCATTTCGACAATGATATTTGTTTCTTTAACATCGATATGAATACGATTACACTTCTCAGTATTGCAATAAATGAGAAAGGACAGGGTCTAATTATCGTGTAAATAAACGGTCTATCTTTAGTGCCTAATTTATATAAACGTTATTTGTAGAGAGAGTGACAAAACTTATTACAGCGTGTTACTTTAGCCCACATATCAAATTCGAAGATCGGCTGATATAATTTATATTTCTCATCCTTCAATTACCAAAGAACACGCAAATAAGCAAACTGTACTATAATTTACCTCCAATTTTTAACGACTCGTGTCACGCAGTTTAGTCCCATGAAGGAGTAACAAGAATATATTGTGTAGTAACGATACCCTTGTGCTACTCATATGCAATCGAAAAAGTACAGGCGCTAATATGTTATCATATAAAAATAATGAATGACAAAAGTCTGACAGATTTCTAAAAGTCAACAGCTTTTAAATTCCCTGACTTTTATTCTTATTCTAATCAAGCTGTTGAAAATTTATCCTTTTGATTACATATAAACTGCTTTTCACGAATTGTTTATTTAGTTGCAATTACTATTGAATTGTTTAATTAGTTGTAATTACTATTAAATAATATATTTAGTTGCAATTACTACTGAATTGTTTATTTAGTTGCAATTACTATTGAATTGTTTCTTTAGTATTAAATTGCAAATACTATTGAATTGTTTCCTTAGTTGCAAGTACTATTGAATTGTTCATTTAGTTGCAACTACTATTGAATTAATTATTTACTTGCAATTACTATTAAATTGTTTATTTAGTTGCAATTACTATTGAATTGTTTATTTAGTTGCAATTACTATTACATTGTTTCTTTAGTAGCTATTACAATTGAATTGTTTCTTAAGTTGCAATTACTATTGAATTGTTTATTTAGTTGCAATTACTATCAAATTGTTTCTTTAGTAGCAATTACTATTGAATTGTTTATTAAGATGCAATTACTATTGAATTGTTTATTTAGTTGCAATTACTATTGAATTGTTTATTTAGTTGCAATTACTATTGAATTGTTTGTTTAGTTGCACTTACTATTGAATTGTTTATTTAGTTGTAATTACTATTTAATTGTTTATTTAGTTGCAATTACTATTGAATTGTTTATTTAGTTGCAATTACTATTGAATTGTTTATTTAGTTGCAATTATTATTGAATTGTTTATTTATTTGCAATTACTATTAAATTGTTTATTTAGTTGCAATTACTATTGAATTGTTTCTTTAGTTGCAATTACTATTGAATTGTTTCTTTAGTAACAATTACTATTGAATTGTTTCTTTAGTTGCAATTACTACTGAATTGTTTCTTTAGTTGTAATTATTGCTAAATTGTTGATTTAGTTGCAATTACTATTGAATTGTTTTTTTAGTTGAAATTACTATTGAATTGTTTCTAGCTGAAAATAACAGCTAGCCTTTAATACAAAACTTTGATGTGATCACTCGCCATTGTAGCCAAAGACAAATATGGGATTAAAGGCTTTATTTCTTTATTTCTCCTTTATGCACACTTTGGAGAACAACGGCAGGTTAACTAAAAATGTCTTTCTTATAACAATGCTCTCTTTATTGCTTAAAGATTATGGATCCATTGTTTCTAAGAAAACGTTTTACTATTCTCTCGAACCCATGGTCTTTGTTGTTCGAGAGCCCTTTTGCATCAATACTGAGAGAAATTCATTAAGTAATATCCAATGTTCTTATTGTAAACTTTCATCTCGTGTTTAAAGCTGATGTGATAGTGAGGTGTCTAGCTGATGTAGCAGTTTATTTGCCATCTGGTTAAAAGTGAGAACTTCCCCGAAGTTTCCCATTCTTTGTTTCAAAAGAAACGTTTTTCTTTCGACTCATTAAAAATATAAACTTGTATAGCCCTTCAGTCTCGTGACGACAGAACGTTTGAGCAGCCCTAAATATATCAATGCATTACCTTTTGTTATTAGTGTGCGTATACATCCACCAAATGTATTACCGATGCTTGTAGACATGTTAATTTATTAAGGCGAAATTTCTCTTGATATTTCCAAGTCAGTCACAAAATCAGTATTGTCCAGATTTTCCTAGAACTGCTTGATACGACACCCATACAAGTGTAATTGTGTGATTTAATATGATTTTGTCATTTATGAAACTTTAATTGTAATAAAGTGCGAAAAATAAAAAAAAAAGTATCCGTGTTCATTCGAAAAACCTCTGCTATTTTCAGCAAGACAAATAAGCCTCTGATGTAAGTCAGCGTAATAAGTTGCAGAAAAAAAGTAGTTTCTTGCTGTACATTTCTACACAAAAACAAGATGCAATCTATTCGGACCACCTCGGATATTTCTAAGATTGAATTCACAGTAGGACGGACCGAAAAGTTGGCAATACAAATTTAGGTCGATGCATTCGCAACTTTTTGGCCCATCTTCGTTTCGTAAATACTGATGTGGTTATCGACATACGTTTGAGGCATGATACGCAGGACTTATTCAGAAGTATCAAAGGTCTCCACACTGATGTAGCTTATTAATCCCGTTACAGTATTTGTCAACTCAGTAGGCAGAATACAATTATTACAATTTCATGTTTCGTTTAAGCTATTTGCCTTTACTCGAGTCCAAAATATAATTTTGTATGCGATTCCTTGTTCTGAGACATTAAAGTTGATGTCAGTTTCTTTCAGCATGCACGTAAAAAAGCCGGTGTAGTGTGCCTGTATTATTATTAATTCCTCTGAATAAATATGGTAACTTAAAACTATTTGATACTAACATATTTTTTGTGGGGAGGGCATCACATTAGAGCCCACGATCCTTCCTTTTTATCTTATAATCTTTTTTTCTCCAACAAGATGATTAAGTAATATTACAAAACTGTAATAGTATGGACAGAAGTTATCTAAGCTGAAGATTTACCCCTCTACTGTACGAAGAGCTTTGTGAGAGCATTAAAAGCGGGCGTGTCACTTAGCGAATGAATTGTTTTATAGTTCAACGGTTACGAAATGGTAAAACTAGGTGTAATACCATTATTACTTAATAAAGGCTTGATCGAAAATTACCATAAATTAAGAAAAGGCTGTCGATCTAGAATGCCTTTCATAATACGTGAGTTTGGTACCATCTCTGATTATTACTCACGATTAATGCGTAAAGAAACAGTCTAAGATACCTGTCAACCATAAAATATGATTTTTAATAGTTTTTAATAAAGTATGCATTCCTCCACATATCGTATTCTATTAAGCCAAAAACTCGTACTTAAGCAAAGATGATACGCCAAATGTACCGATTCACCTTGTTCGGTAAACGAACCGTGTCAAATGGTGTCTAATAGTTTGTCATAAGCTCACCAGTCCTTTAACGTCGCACTGAGTAAATTGAATTATGCCCACTTAATTAATATATAACTCTAAAGAAAATATACTCTATAGTCAAACGGTACAAATTAAAAGTAAAAAGTTCGTACGCACTTTTGCAAGCCATGGTGCTGACATAATTTTGACAAAACTATGTGAGATATTGTAGCCAAATCCAACTTTGCCTTTAAATGAGACCTTCTTCATACATGTATTACTGAAACCAAGACAAAACTATTCGGGATTAATTTGATCAACCATGCAAATTTAAGTTTTAAGAGATCCAGAGATTATCGCATTACATTATTCTATGCTTTTGCTATACCGAACTAATGAAACTACGGGTCACAAAATTACCAACAACATTATAGAGTAACAGGACAATTATCCCGGGTCAATTATCTCCCCACGTCAGTTACCTAACTACCCCGTCAATTATCCCACCCCCTGTCAAATAACATTTCCCCCGGTCAATCAACCCTTGGTCAATTACCCCTATGACATGGATATTCTTCTTTATAAAATGAGGTGCGTGCACTGAATAGATAAGTAAAAACATGTTATTTGTGGATTTCGCCCATTTCGTCTCAGTATATTTGACTGATTAGAGCCTTTGGAATCATATCATATTGTTTCTGGAGTTGTCGATTCAGTGAGGTGATTCTGTTGCAAGTTACATAATACTAGCGACTTTGTCATAGTACCTTCTCTTTAACTTTCCGGATTTTTTAAATTTTTTATGGGGTGGGGGGGGGGTTGTATTGAAGTTGCTGCATCGGTAACTCTTATCTGGCTCGCAGTATGGACTATTTGCTCTGTCCATGTCAATATCTTTGTATATAGTTTCCTTTTCATCTTCATTCCTTCTGGATTGAAATGATTCTTTTGTGAATTGGTTAGTGGCGCTCTACCTATATTATGAATTTCTGAGAGAGTGACATGTGTAGAGAGAGCTGTTTATATTTGCAACGAATACAGTGGAGGCAGTGTTGGTATACCTCTATGTCACTTTCATGTACCGTGGCTGAAATTTCTTTGGATATTGTACTTGTGGAAATTGTACATGATTTAACACATGGCTAGCCACAATAACTGTTCCCATGTGCTCGCAAAACCAGCCAGAATTAGTCTAAAGTATACTCTCAGTAGCTGTTATTAAAATGGGAAAAATGAATTTTTGCAAGACTACACAATGCCAACTTCTGAAAGTGCAATAATGAATTACCAAACATATAAAATGTATTTTTAGAAAACCTTGTAATATAAAATGTAAATAAGTGATCAGCTCCACTTTTACAATTTACCTCAGAAGTCCAGTAAGGTAAAATGACAAAACACACTATACAGTTTGTTTTAATAGGAGCACATCTGAAGTAGGGTCAAGCTGTATGATATATAACCTATACTACACCAATTAATCATACACCAAACAAAAGTAAATGAATACGTTCTCATAACATAACCTAATATATATAAAGTCTTTTTAAATAGCCAATATTTTAAAAATATAACCCTTTTAAAAATACGAAACAGCAGAGCACCTAAACTCAGTCATCGAAGCTCCTTCCTATTTCCTTTGTCTATTCCTTTCTTTCCTTACTGGACATGTAATTCTTTATGGATCGCAGCATGTGCTCTGTTGCTTTGTCTGTAACGTCCAGGTATGCTTGTTCTTGTATAATTCCATCGTATCGTTATCTAGTTGCATGATTATAGGTTGTAGTTCCGTTGCGTTACTATTGGTGTTCGTTCTTGGAGTTGTAGGGTCAGTGGCTTCCTTATTTGTGTATATGACTTTTAGGAAAATGGTCAGCTAGGATTTTTGTTTCTCTCGTTTTTTCCCCATTCTTTGCATTTTGTTTTCTTCTCAAAATGTGTGGAGTTTTCCGTTTAGTTTACATTCTTTGTAATGGATACATCTTCTGTACCATGTGTTGTTATAGAATCCATGCATGTGGAAGAATGTTTTGACTTTTGAGCCGTTTCTTATGTCAATCTCCAATATTCTAATTCCAACTATAATCTAGAAGACCGTGTGAAAAGCCCATCTAACATTACCTCTTCAAACTTAAATCTTCCTTAATCTTGTTCCTGTCTCCTATACCAAAATCTCTTAAGGTATATCCATCCGTTTTTCTTTATATATATGGCTGATTGGTCCCTGATTCTCATATCTTTTCACAATACTTGGAATTGGTCATAATCTAACATTCTTCATATTCCGGTTTCAATACATATTCTCTATTGTTCACTCTACTATTTAGATCAGCAATCTTTTCTAAGTGAACTTTAACCATCAAAGATGTTACATTTTTAGCTATTTCTGGTCTGTGTACTGGAGGTAAGTGCGAAGTGTCTACTTCCTGTGCTCCCTCGGTTAATCTGTATGCAAGAAAAATTCCTTCATTTCTTATTCCTTTTTTCCTCTTAAATCACCTCTCCATTCCCACCTCCCCCACGTCTCCGTTCTAAAAATAAATATCTATCAGTTCAATGACCGGGGGGTAATTGTCTTTAAACACACACCCCCACCGACACTCATGATATTTTTGAACTTTTAAAACAAAACTAGACGGTTTATCTCTGGAACAGGAAGGAGGCCATTGAGATCACAAATAATATAACAAATATTCTTATATCAGTATCTGTGTATTACATGGTAATTTAAAAGTTGCATTATTTAACATGAGATGTTTCAGAGATCAAGAGGCAATCCTGAACAATGTCATTATATAATTCTAGGACACACACACACACACACACACACACACACACACACACACACACACACACACGTCAATTACCCGCTCGTTGTCAATCAATTATCCTAGAGTCAGTCAGTCAAACAGATAGAATGTAGGTAGGTAGGTTGTTGTTGTTGTAGGGTCTAACGCCATTTTTCAGCACACGATAGGCTATACATCGCGGCCAGTATTATTAGTGGAGTACAAACCCGGGAAAACCCCCAGGAAAGAACCACCGACCCACGAGAAGCTACTGGCAAGCTTTCTCACATAACTACATTAGCCGAATGTTAGACTCGAACCCACGCGGACCGAGGTGAAATGGCAGTGATTCGTAACGGTGAGTGCTTTAGACTACTCGGCCGCTCGTGGCCCCATGGTGGGTAGGTAGGTAGGTAGGTATGCATGACAAGTATGTATGCAGAGGGAGATAGAGAGAGACTTCTTGATAACATCGACTTTATCCCCCAAAAATCTAATTTAATCTCAAATTATTTGGGCTATCGTTAAATATAAGTTTGTTTCTGATTGGATGATATCCAGACCATGTAGTTTCAAACCTTATGAACACGAAACCCGAATTCCAAAAATGTCCGTCCATAACTTGATTCCGAACAAATATCGAACCACAGAACATTCTGATTTATCTCAACTTGGGTCCCTCTTGTAAACCGCCAGATTAAAATGATGCAGATTGTACCGAAGTATCAGATTTTGAGAGCTAGACCGGGATGTTTGTATGTGCCACCTCTATTTTATTTGAGTGGTTTTTTTTATTATTACATGAATGTAATGTTTATGTAACGTATTCTATTAGTTGCATATAATAATAATTTCTTTAATTTTTTTTCAATACCTATTAAGTCATTTTTGCAGGGAGAATGATTCCATATGGATAATGCCCTTTATATACTTTTTTTTATTATCGTTGATGTATTTATGTCAAAGAGCTTATCCTATGAACATATCCTAAAACTCGAATATGAGCCGTGGCTTATGCTATTTATTTATTAGTTTTGTTGTCGTTCCAAAGTTTCGTATTTGCATAGGGGTAATAATTCTAAAAAAAAATAATTTCCCCAGTTTTCCTCACTGGTTATAATAAATATTTAAATAAAAAAGACCTTACGTGTTGGTAAACGAACTTTTAATTCCCTTTAGATTGTTATATATTCGATTGGTGTAGTATGGGTTGTATAAAAAAAAAGCTTATCCTTACTTCCGATGTTCAACCATCACAACAGTGCAAATGCCATTTCGTCATTTTTAATTCCTGAACTTTAGATTTAAATTACGGTATACTAGATAGAAGTGCCGATAAATTTGTTTACACTTTACATATTTGGCACATGATCGAGACAAGTGGAGGGAACTGGTCAGGTGTTCAGCAACACAGTGCCTCAACCACCACACTTGGTCAAGAGACTGATGATGATGATGATGATGATACAGGCCAATTTTGTTTTTTACACAGAAGCAGAAATTTGGTTATATGTGTGCTTAGATCTTGCACAATTTTCCACAAGTAAAAATATTCCAACGAAATTTCAGCCAAATTACATAAAAGTAAAACAGAGGTATGCCAAATTATGTTCACTTTCTATGTTTGAAATGTAAACAACTTCACTTTACATTGGTCAATTTCTCAGAGAGAGAGAGAGAGAGAGAGAGAGAGAGAGAGAGAGAGAGCAAAAACATGTATTTATTATGTTTCCGCCCCGCAGTTCAATGGACGGGTCCTAAAAATAAACTATTGTAAGCTGTTTTTAAGGGATTTTATTACGTTCAAGAATGCTAATCAAACTGCATTTTTACTGCTATTACCTTAGTGATTATTTGCTGTGGGCAAATTTGTTGGGTTTTTTTGTGCAAAAGAATAATGAAATGCTGCGCTTTGACACGCGAATATTTATTTTTATAAGATGTGATTTAAATACAAATAGCTCTCCTACAGTAAATCTTTTATGCAGAATATCGAGTCAGCACAAATAAGTGCCCGTCGAAATCAGATAGTATACTGGAGAGACAAATGCACCCAACAGCATAAAAATGGCTGTATATTTACAAATGAATTTTGTTCATGACAAATATGTGAGGAATCTAACAGTTACCTGTAAATCATTACCTGTTTAAATCTCACTATCTCTGGCATGCGATGGTCTGACTGATTATCAGTATGTCGCGCGCCATTCGCGTCATCATTGACCTAGAGGTATTGTCTTAACTTCAGGACGCAATTCTCTAAATGTATGTAAACGGCAAAACCGTAATAAGTAGACGATAAGTGTGCCCTTGATGGTCTAATAGATTTCAACGTAGTCTACATCTACCATTGTATAAATTTCACCAGCAAAACATAGGTGTCTCCTCTTCAACGCAAAATGTACATGACCTAATCAATTTTTCGAAATAATGAACTCAACAGTAAATAGGGATGAAATTATGATTCTTTGTAACGAAGTTAGACACTTATTTACGACTTAAGGTAAATAACACGTAAATCTCTCTACAATATCGGATCGTTTTAGCTTAAATGACACGTAAATCTCTCTACTATATCGAATGGTTTCTTAGCTTAAATGACGCGTAACTCGGACTAAATGTCCGATCTTGTGATATCACAAGACACCCAATATCCCAATAACAGATTTAAGTCGGTACCTTGTGTAGCCTAAAGGAAAGAATCGGTAACTTTTTCTTAGAAATAAATAAAATGGATTAATATATTGAAAGATGATACGATTTCGGTTAAAGGTCCTCTGAAAAAGATTCTTTGCTTTCATCACTGCAACATACCTTCCTTTGCTCACGCGCGTATCAAATAAATATATTCATATAAAAACTGAGTTAAACGGAATCCATATTCCATTCACAACGCTGCAAGGTTATATTTGTCATCAGTTTCACCTACCAAAGAAAGTTCAGGGACAGTAAAGAGCTAAAATTGTAACTCTCCTTTTGATGACGTCGCGAAAGCCTTGTGGTGGGTTTGAAAGTAATAATTGAACAAAGCAGACTTTTAAACGCTACACGTCAAACATATTAGCGATTTCCTCTATGTCATTACAATCCCAGTTTATTAAAAATAATATAAAATAATCAAATTAATCCAATTTAAATTTAATTTTGCAGAGAAAGGGATATCTCTTTTGTTTCTCAATTTAAATTTGTGTCACAATATTGCATATAGTTTTAAAGATTCCTGATAATGTTACTTCATATTATCTCATCCATTGACGTTTTTTTTCTCTTTTAAAAAAGGTTCGCTTTATATATACGACCGAGCGAAATAAAAGTAACATATTAATGACTGTTTTAATTCGCAGAACAATTCTTTCCTGTACGTCTTGGTGATTGAAGGCAAATAGAAGATCTGATTGTTATCTCTTAAGAAATCAATATATATATATATATTCCTTAAAAATAACATGGCATTTAAAGTGTTGATATAAAGCAAACTGATATACAAATAATATTGGCATATCAAATTGCGATCCACCCATGGCGCAATAATACGAATATATAAACATTCTTTCAAATGCAGCCTTATTGATCAATGATGAATTTGCAGTCATTAATCATAAATGACGTATGAAAATAAGGATATAAAGTATGAATAGTCCAAATTTTCTAAATAAATTTAACATGGTACATAATTTCATCTGAATCCATTATTTTTCCTTCTCCTCTGTCATGAATAAGGGACAGCATACGCAGGTAAACCTTAAAAATGAATTTGCGCCATGTAAACTACAAGAATACGGTTAGAAATAAAGGTATATTTACAATTTCCATGTGATATATCTACATTGTTCATTATATGAATGACAAATAGTTGCAATTTCTTGTCGACACTATAAGTTAAATTTGTCCGTTACTAGACATACAAGCCTCGTTTCCTTTTAATAAAAAAATGTATACGTATATTGTGGTTCTGTAGCTGGTAAACCCAATAAATGGCTCGTTTATTATTGCTACACAAATTTTTAATTTTATATCTGATGTTGTAAATTGTGCTTAGTGTTGTTATGTTTATGTAGGTTGCTTATACCCTTGACGAAGAGCTTGTTTAGCTTGAAACAATGGAATTCATTTTGAACATGCGCTTTGATCAATTTCTGAATGGAAACAGACTGACGGGCCGTTTGGGTGTATGTGTTGGTGTGTGCAAACCTTTTTTTTTTGGGGGGGAGGGGGGTAATATATTTTTTTTCTAACTTAGCTAAATGCGGTTTGCTTCTGTCAATGTTTTTCTGGTACATTCTCATTTAGCTATGGCTGTTTTCTGCGCACGCAAAAGTTTGATTTGGCTGCTAAACGTTTCGTGTGGATTTTTAAATGCTTCTCTGATAGTTTTGTGATCAAAAGAAACAATAGGGTAAGCAATAGCAAAGTAATTCACGCAAACCATACAACTGCAGAAGAACACGCTTATATTGGAACTTGGACTATATTTAAGATGTAGGTCACAATAGCGCGTCAGAAAAATATACATAAATATACATGCAGAACACACTTTTCCAACATGCATCGCAGTTTTAAAAAAAAAAGAGGAAATTAAAATGAGACACTGAAACATTTCAAAACCTATTTCATTTGGTAAGAGAATATTCGTTTCTCGTCAATTCTATCTCTTTCTTTCTTTCACCCACATACGAATTTTGTAACATAAATAACCGTCAGATTACAAAGGCTGAATTTATTAGCAAATTATCTTCTCAGCGCTACTCAGTCTCTTTCAAGTTGTAGTTGTTTTCACAAAATCTCAACCACTAAGCAAAGAGAATGCCAAAAGACATAATGGAGATCTGTAAATTCCATTACCAAGTGAAATAAATCAAATATTGTGTATTACATCAGCTGTTCAATTTTGAGATTCTATCTTGCTTATTAAATGTTAAAGGTCCAAAAACTAAACATTTGTAAAATTAGACTATAAGTTTAATTTAATCACGTACGGTACAAACTAAACTCTAAACATCTAGAAATTACTTCCAAATACGTTACTATCATACAACATATGTACTCACAATGACAGCATTCAAAAGAACGAACAGAAAGACACAACTTCTGGGCATTCAATGTTGGTAATCTTTTCTGTTTTCTTTCCTTTCTTTTCTTTTTCCTTGCTGAAATTCTTTCCAGGACTTTCATGCGGTCACAAAGTATACATTATCTAGATTTTACTCATATTATTAGTAAGAAGCATGCACCATCAAATATTGCTTCTGAAAATATGATACACCATCGACAATTTAATTTCCACATTGCTCCTTACTAAACGTTTTAAGAAGACCTCCACAAACATACCAAATGTTATGATAATGATGTCATTGATGCCATTCTTAATTTCCTGTTGCTAACTGTCATTTTCCCAGAGTCACCAGTGTCTTTCACAAAACGTTTATACATCTTGTTTCGTGAATAGTGTACGTTGTAATGTATATACTTTAATTTCTTGATTATCCGTTTTCACACGGGTGCCTGCGGAAATTGATGTGGACAAGATAGTAGGACATGGTCACAGACACCAAAGATCTCATAAAGGGTAGACTTTCCAAGAATCCGAAATATATTGATGAAATCACATATGAGATGGGCAGACCACGTCGATGTCAGAAGAGTGACTACCAAAATAGATCTAAGGCGAGTTGAGGGAGGGAAGATGATATCACAGTGGTCAGAAAGAACGCTTCAACGGTTGCCTCAAGTCATCTTGGAAACACTTCAACATTGTTCCTGACTCACTGGAAGATATTTCCACCTTGTGCATTCTCTTCCAAATTGGCGCTACAGACTTTGGACAAAGGATAAATGCACCGGCACCGCAGAAACGTGCGCATTGTAAGCTTCCGAACTGCAGCAATTGATCAAACAAACTCCAAGTGGCATATCCTGTCAATTGTACAGCAGGGCAGATGAGAGCACCAATGGGTCTGATCAGCAACTGATGTACTCATGTAAACTGAACGAGTTAGTGAGTCATGGTCATCCTTGAACTCGAAGGACGAACAACTATCAATTTGTGTTTGTATATCCATTACCAATTTTAATGTATTTGGGTCAAAGTAAAATAGATGGAGTGGTGATTACATCTTGCATGCTAATAGGATTTCAGTTCTTGCTAGGTATTGACTTCAACATTGATTCTTTACTGCTTTATTTAGTTAGTCACTGAGTTTGTTAAAAATTATGCATATTAGTCAAAAACCTACTCAGGCAGACCGCTCCGATAGCCTAAGTGGTTATTGCGTCCGCCTTGAATGTGGGAGGTCGCGGGTTCAAACGTCAGCTGAGTCATACCAAAGACTTATAAAAATGGTACTAACAGCTGCCTCGCTATGCGTTCATCATTAAGATATAGTGTTAGGACTGCTTGGCCTGGTGTCAAGATAATGCATTTGGGTGGGACATAATGTTACGTGTCTGTAGCATGATGACCCAGTGATAGACATGCCTATCAACTGTCACACTGCAGACACTGTAGCGATATGACTGAAAAAGCTACGTTAAAAATCAAAATCTTTTTCATTACTGTTCAAACATGTTGCTGTATAATTGGATACGTATGTTTATTATTTCTCATAATGTTGATATATTGTCAGTACACCCTGATGTAGAGGCAAATCAGGTTCCCAAGAATATATTAGAAATGGGAGGAAGACAGGCGTAATTATGCCAAAATATTTATAACTGATCACATAAACAAATCATACCAAACCCAACAAACGAAACTCTCCTTTCGCATTAAGTTGTACATTCAGTATACTTGCTTTTATTGTCTCTTAATTTAATGTCTCCCTGCGTGTTATTTGATTATTTAATAATGTACAAATCGAAGTTAATACAGTAATAATTAATCAAAATTCCTCATAAGTATAATAATTGTACCATCTTTACTCGCTTTAATGTCAGATCCAACTGCAAATAACACAGAACCTGATCTATCGGCGTATTATTGATGGCATATCTGGGTCTATGTAGTTAGGTGCATATGTATATGCAGTTCGATCTTACTTATTAGCGGGTATATGTCAATGCAGTTTGAGATGACTTATAGGCAGGTATATACGGTACGTGTTATAACTTTTGAAAGTCCGTAAGTATTCAGTCCATTGTTTAGATCTTCACTAAAAGTGTATTGGTCATTAATGTCAAATGACAGAAAACCGAAAGAACATGCATTCCGATACGATCTGGACTCCTGCCCAGAATGAAAACAGAAATACAGTTTTGCTCACAAAACTGTGTATGTCATCTCATTTTCAATTATTTTCATGTCTGTGATCAAGTGGACACAAAACGAAAGCAATAAGAGAGAAATGTGCGCAGTGCATGTAAGTGCATAATTACGTACTGTGATGAGTGATGAGTGGACACAATAATTTTCAACCCTTTTGCGTACCAAGAGACAAAGACACCGTTTTACCAGAAAAAAACATATGAATTAATAAGAGGTCTGAAAGTATGTGATCAATACAAACTGGGAACATTTTAATACAATACAGAACGTGTGCACGGTGCAAATTTAAAAACAAATGAAACATCGGCATGGGTAATATAACGGTCAACCTTACGTCTTATATCAACATTAATCTTTCAAGACGGTGATCACCCCATTAAATGCGTCATTATATATACATTTTGTTTTTGCAATCGTACGACATCAAACACGCCCACCTTAGGAAGAAATTTAATAGTGTATTTAATCATTTTATAAAGTTGCATCAGCTAGTTGCCTAATATCTGGACTAGCTTATATGTACAAGCAAACTAATTAGAATGAGAAACAATGCATTTGATACAATAATAATAATAATAATAATAATAATAATAATAATAATAATAATAATAATATTAATAATAATAATAATAATAATAATAATAATAATAATAATAATAACAATAATCGATCATCTGTGAAAAAGGTATGAGATCTTTTTTTTTTATTTTTATCGGGCACGCTGGTTGTTGACTATCAGAGATTCCTGTAGCGGCAATTGTTGTACTTTTTAATCTTGTAATAATTTTTAAATTAGGCCCTTCTAAAGACTTCGCCTCTGTGTAGGGTCAAAAATATTATATGTTGGATCAAAGCTTTAAAAAAAAAAAAAATGAGGCACGCAAAATGATTGGCGTAACAAGGTGTGGTAAAAGATAACAAAATTGGCGTGGCCCGTGGGTCATCGAAAATGCCCCCATGCGACCCTCAGGGTAGTTTAAGTTTGAGACCCCTGCTGTAGAGGGTGTTGGAGTCGTTCAAAGAAAGGAGTCGTCGAATCACAAGTTTTGAAAAGGGATTGGTCTATTTCTTTTGTGTGTGGGGGGGGGGGAGGGGCGGGCATCGGGGTTGGGTTGAACTTGTACATTATCTCGCCGTCCTTTTGCAATTAACTTGGTCCTCATGAATGGTTAGTCTAAGGGTTTGGGGTTGGGTGAATGGTATGGCGGGGACAATCGCCTTCGATTTCAGGGTTTTCCCATGCTTCCAGATAATACAAAAAAAAGATACTGAGCGTAAGACGATCATCGAAAACAATGCTTCAGTGTTGTTGCGACCTAAGCAGTAATAGTCATCAAATATTTCGTACATTAATATCAGCAGCCAACGATCCAGTATCAAACTGATTGTGTTATGAGGCGTCTCAATTTGAATAAAATATGAACTCATTTTTTTATACTAATTATCGTTAAACTATTACTGAAATATTGCTTTAAACATTCATTTTTAAATAAACTGGTTCATGGATAAAGAGCTGGGGGTGGGGTGGGGGAAAGGACGGCTTTTATACAATAATGCCCCTAAAAATTCGACTTTATATAATCTTAGAGAGTGACACAACATTTTAGTTGAGCACATACACAATCTAAAGCGGTCTAAGTTCTTGTTTACGTCCAAGGAAATGGTTGACGTCATTATGGAATTGCACTGTATATTACTCATTTCGTATATGAAATCTCATACTTATACTTAAACTTCTAGCGCGCAAAAAAACCTAAAAACAATTACTGTTCAACTTGAGTTAGAGCTTAAGAGTTTGCGTTGACCAGTCGGATCTCACTTCCATTTTCAAGGCCTTTTTTATTGGCTAATGGTGAAAACTCATTGTTAAGACTTGGAATGTTATGATATAATAATAGTTAATTATATACTTCCACGATAAATGTATCATGCAACAGGTGTGGCAAAATTTGACAACAACAATAATAACAAAAGGTACGCAGGATTTTAATTACGGATATTCAATAATATAAAAATAGAAAGGATACCTTTCACGGTGAAGGTCAGATCTATCAAAACACCTATTTTACTGCATAGAAATGATTGCTTCATGCAATATTTATCAATATTGTATATAAATTGCATTTTAGAGAAAGTTTCGTCTCCAAGGACAAAATGCAGGTACCATAAAAAAATGACTTACATGTGCTTTGAATGTTGTTTATCTGACTTCTTTAGGTCTTTAGGTCACCATTACAGTGCCACTCAACCTAGTGTACTTACACTGCATAAAGTGTCACCATTACAGTGCCACTCAGCCTAGTGTAATTACACTGCATCTTTTTTTATCATGTGTCAGCAACAGACACGTAGTAATGGACGGACATACAGACATAATATTGTCCTAGTATTTGGGTAGGTTTTAAATACAATTGTACACCATTTGTGTGAGTATATATATATATATATATATATATATATATATATATATATATATATATATATATATATATATATAGTAGGTTTGTAAATAAAAGATATAAAGCTTTGCCCCCTTTAAAACGAGAAAGTATCCCGTGTATGACGAAACGTGATCCTAATCATGTACATGAACAACGCTTTATTTGCTGCAAGGCGTGCATTGATTGCGTATATACGAATTTGTATTTTGTTTATAAGTACGGAATAAAAAGTTGTGCGTTTGGTTGCGTGCGACGTTGTTAAAATCGAAACTTGCATGTAAATTGGTTTACTTTTCAAAGTATTATCTATCATTTTAGAGTGGAGCTCATGTAAATTTTGCAATTAGATATAACTGACAGTCTCAGTGCGAACACCTGATCAAAATAAATACTAAAGCCTTGTTGATATCGGGTCATACCATGTCAAAAGATTACAACACCAAAACGCACTCAATACAGATTGAACCGCTCGCTCCACCACCCCCGCAACAAGTTAGGTCTATTGACAAACAGGTCTCGTGTGACTCAGTTAGCCCAGAGAACTCTTCCGGCGCGAATGTACAAAAAGTGTCTTTGTGCCTCTCTCTGGTTCAGACAATTTCGTGAAGAGCTAGGTGATAGACTGGACTATACGTTGTTCATCAGCCGTGCTCTCAGACGTGAATCACACTAACAGTCTTGTTTTAATTCTCAGTGATAAGTCACCTCTACAAGACAGATATATGTTTCTAGTTAACACCATACTGGATTATTATGCACTAACTTAAAGGACGAAGATCGATGTACTTTTGTTTTTTAAAGATGGGATAAAACTTGTAATTTCGGCATTAATAAAACACTACCAAGAAATATAGTTTTGAAGAAAACCACTTTTAGAACGAACACAAATTGGTAAGTAGAATTAAGAGATAGTTTTTTTGCATTATTATTCCTTTCACATCTTATTATCTGATTGTAGATTTATGAACCAAGTCCGTTATTTACTTTTTATTCCTTTCCTAATATTTATCTATTATTTTTGGCATCACAGATCTTACTCGAATTTTCCCTGTTGATTAAATGGATATCCAAGATATACTAATTTTAAAACAAAATATTTTGCTCCTTATTATTGAATCAGGGCTAATAATTATACATTACTTTCAATTATATCATAACAATATTGCAACTTCTTTACCTCATTTTGTTGTTTACTGTAAGAGTTTGATAGATAGATAGATAGATAAATAGATAGATAGATAGATAGATAGATAGATAGATAGATAGATAGATAGATAGATAGATAGATAGATAGATAGATAGATAGATAGATAGATAGATAGATAGATAGATAGATGGATGGATAGATGGATGGATGGATGGATGGATGGATGGATGGAAAAAAGATAGATTACATACTTTTTGCAAAAATTCAGTGCAACAGTACTATAAAATGTTTATTGCGGCCTTTAGATAAAAATTCATTTAAACAAAGCTATCAATGCCTATTAGGAAATGTGTACAGTTGATAACGAGCATTAAACTGTGAGATTATATAAAAGATTAATCGAGTTTTATTAAATTCTTTGGGATTTTTTAAATAACTGTGTAAGGAGTATGCATCTAGTTATTACTTAACCACTCTTAATTATCGGATGCTTTACGTACATTGCAATGTATTATGGGAAAAAATGCAAGGTTTTGTCCATGGGCTGAATATAATAAATTATTATTTTTATTCTGTAGGGAATGAAATACAAGCGATGAGACTGTGGAATGTTACAAAAATATTTGAGACGCTTCTTCTCATTCTGAGATGTCACTTATCTACACTTATATATCTATACCTGATTTTGACAATTCAAAATTAACATGGGGAACGTTTTTGATTAATATTATATACTTTGTTGAATAAATATTTATTTTAAATAAAACAAGTCATTAAAATGCAATTGCTTCCCAACTTGTTACATAGGTGAAGAAAATATATTTGTAATTTTATTACTGACATAATATATTTATATCATCCGATACTCAGCATATATGTTTTTTTTATATCTTTGGTAACTTGTACATGTTTTGCATAAAAGAGACTCCAATCGAGAAACGTTACTTGCAAAGGCAAATATATTTTATTTCTTAATAATTCATTTTGTAATAAATTCAATCACATCTAAGCAGAAATCTCTTCATTATGAAAGTTAAAAAGGGACTCTATACTTTAAAACAAATACACGCACGTTTATAACAAAGAACAGAGAAAGAAAGGAAGACAGTCTGACAAACAGATAGAGACTTACTCATTTATAAATGTAAAAAGATGACATGCTTAATGATGAATTAAGAAATTTTAAGACCCGATTATATATATATATATATATATATATATATATATATATATATATATATATATATATGCCGCTATGTTGTAGATGTTCTTACGGCTTTAATTTATAGTTGTGAAATCTGTCTTTTTCTGATAGGCGCACAAAATATCTTCTTTTTTTTTGGACTGTACACTTTGATTTATATTTAGAGTGCAAAAACGGTTCCAATTTTGTGTTTTGTGTGTAAGATTTATTTGTAGTTGTTGTTGTGGGGGTTTTCTCCATTTTTAACAGCGAGAACAATACTAAACGATTAAACGACTGCAAAATGTTCTCCTTGTGGAAATCGATGTCATCCAGAGAATTAATGGGTAATGATAGTTAAGAAAAGAGGGTACATAAATGGAACTTTCTATAAGCGTGTATCCATTAGAAGAAAGAGCCCTCCATAACATTTTCACTGCACATTTTCAATCAGAAATAGTCACAATGACCCCCGTAATCTCCCCAATACATACACAAATATACACTGTGTAATCATTTTCGTAATCTATTTAGATCACTTAAAAATAAGAAACTTTGCCCCGGGATTGTATATTCGTCTTAAAAAGCGTTAATACACCCAATAGTTATTTATTCAAGTATCATCTGTCACCTTGCTTTTGTGTAATGCGGTTGTGTTACTTAGTGCATTTTTACACATGGGTGAATACATCATATAATAGATCTAAGCCTTCGCAATGTGTTTGATGAGTGTTTAAGCATGTATGTTTGTATATATGTGTTTATATCTCATACAAGCGGTTTGCTATCCCTGTCGGTTACATGAGATACATCGTAAATTTCAGATGGAACAATCGATTGGGAACCCTTGGAGCAATATTCACTACGATTCCGGTATGAGGTAGGTGTTCTGTTATTTCAGAATAATATTCCAAAACCTTTGGCTTTGTTTCCACTCCTTCTATTACATAAGATATAGTGTGAACACTCTTTATAATCAAATTGCCTTAGTTTTCACATAGAAAATTAAATTCAAATTAAAGTAAGTTAAACACACATTTATAACAAATCTCTTGAAACTCTCAAAATTAGCACATTTTACATATATTTTCTTACATGCTAATTATCAGAATATGCTAAGATAGATACAAATAACCTATTTTCCTGTATCTCTAGCTATATTCATTTATTAATGTACTGATGTAAGACTTTCTTTTTACACTTTTCACTGTTTCCTATAGTTCCCTTTTTTAGCGTGTACCAACAAACAAATATTTCCAAGAACACCATGTTAAAGCCGAGAATGGGATATTAAAACTATTGCGTGTTTCCGAATTCTTCAACTTGATTTATGTATGTAGTGTTGTAGTTTATAGTCATGTATTGCACTGGGACATCATGCCGCAGACAGATAACATGATGTCCCACACAGACACAGCATCCTGACACCAGGACGACCAGTCCTAACTCTAAGCTTTTAATGTTGAGTGCAAAGCGAGGCCGCAGTCATTACCATTTCTATAATAACTTGGCTAGGGTTCGAACCCGCGATTTCCCGCATCTGAGGCAGACTTTCTAACCACTAGCCCACTGGAGCGGTTTCAAGCCCTATATACAATATGCAACTTGCTTCTCGAAAATGTATGAAAGACGTATTGAATAAAAATAGTATATGACTGACTCTAATTTATGTACACGATACTTGATGGTTCAAATGTGTCTTGCAATTGCATCAGTGATCAAATAAACAGTACGAATTAATATATAATGATTATATGTATGATTAAAACTAAGAATCTTGTTACATTTGGCTTGCTCTCTGATTTGATTTGTGGCTCAGACTTGGCCAATGTGGGTATGTGAGAAAATTGCCAGTAGCCTCCAGTGGGGCGGTGATACTTACCGGGGGGTTTCACGGGTTCTTCATCCACTAAGTACACTGGCCACCATGTATAGCCTATCTTGCTGTGAAAAAAATGACGTTAAAACCAAAAACAAATGAAAGATTTGACATGCAACAATACACAATACACTGTTTGGTAATACTCCTTGTTTTCTTCAGATAATCATACATATATATTCCTGTATAAATGTTATCTTTATCTTCTATAAGGGATATGTTTGTTCAAGGTCTTGAAACAAAGTGCCTATCAAGATTAAGGCGATATGTAAAGTGCAGGAAAAGTGCATTTTCCTTTATCGCAGTGTACCGGCCTCTTAGAGGTATGATTGAAATTCAACACTTGATGGGGTTAGCCAGTGCGAACCACGATATCATATCGCATACTTACTGTAATTATGGGTCACGCGACAAATATACACATATGTCTGTACGTTGGTTTAAATTGATGTAGACTTGAACAGCATCACAGACCAGAGTATAGATTGCTGAATAAGTTATGGAGAGAAAATGCAAACAAGTTAGAAATCCTAAAACAAAAATGTAACTTTTGATACAAAACGCACTCTTTTAAAAACACCAACAACTTCTCAGGTAGAACATGATCACGTGACAAATTCAAGGGCATATGGTTGCCTTTAGTAGTAGTAGTTACCAATTCCATATACTCGATTTCTCATGAGGGTAATAAATTTGCAGTAATAAAGCAATAAATTGCTCGAGACACAAAGTTATGCAAAGAGAGATAATTAGATAGGCGAATCGTCAGAGATATATAAATATATTTCTCTACTTACACATCGATCTTACACATTAGTTCATGAGATAGTTTAAAAATATGTTAGCTAAAACTGCTGAGGTTTTACTTTTTTGAGGAAATGTTTAACACGCAATTAAGATGCAATTCTAATATCAATCACTTTTTAAATTATAATTTAGTGAGTTAAGTTTCATAGTGCACTGATGCAGTAAAAAAAAGTACAGAAAATGCATAACTTCGGCCATACAATGTTTTTACAATTTTTCCGAGTCCTCGAAAATGCTCATTCATGCATTTTCACAAAAAGAAAGAAAAGTATGCACTTGTTCATGATTGTCTTATTTAAATTATTGTCCTTTGTCTCCGCAATGGGGGGGGGGGAAGGTGTTAAATAGCCCGTGTAAAATGCAAAAAGCGTTCTTTCGAAAATGTACATCATGCTAAAACCATAAAAGAAAACCCTTTGACATTTAATAGACATTAAAGTAAGTACAAATCATATATTGTTTTTGTCAATTGTATATAATAATATAATGAAAGATGTACTGATGCGAGAATTTACAATCTCATGTTTCCACGATGGACTGACCAGCAGCCAATGTTAAACTTTTTTTAATTAACATTTTCATATCGGGAACAAGAAATACTATAAAACTGGATTATATGTTCAACCTAGTCTTTGTCCTTTGTAAGTTAGCACTGTCTACTTAGGTAAAGACCACTTCTCTCCTGAGAAAACGAAACGATTATAGAAGCATCTGCAGCATTCCTTTGTGCTGATTTATGGACATATAAGGCAAACGCTCGCATAACCACTTGTCCACTGAATTGTGCAACCTCTAAGTGAACCATACTTGTGTCCGCTAGTCCGCTTCTTGTTAGTTTACCTAACTAAGAGTTACAAATTGTTTGAATGGCTGCTCGTGAACCGGATAGATCCAGATGCTGCGTTCAAGAATTGTTTTCTTAAAATTGACCTAAATCTCAGTTTAAGGCTTGACAGATGTACAGTTAGCTTTTTGTTTTTTCCTGCAAATGTCGGTGAAATTAAAGCGGTCAATTTGAAAATGAGCTGTCCCAAGAAGAGGAAAGAAACTAGTGTGGGGCGGGGTGGGGGTGGGGGGGGTGGGGGCTCTACATTTATTATGAACTTATGAGAAGGTGGCAGGTGCAAGGTTTTGTTTGCATTTGCAACATGCATACATGTTTCTTTTATATATTGTGGTTGAAATGTCTATGAATACTGTACTTGTGGAAATTGTAAATGACCTAATCACACAGCTGACCAAATGACTACTAAGAAACCAGCCCGAATTAGTCTCAAATACGTTATCGTTAGCAATGATTAATAAAGGGAAAATGAATTTTGCCAGACTTGGCAATACAGATTCTGAGACTGTAATGAATTAATTACCAAACAGATAAAATGTAGAAGTGGAGCGCGCAATGTTTTAGTATAGCTACACATCTGAAACAAAGCCAAGCTGTATAACTCTATATACCTCATACTACATCAATCAAATAACAAAATAAAGCGAATAAAAGTCATTTTAAAAATACCTATGAAATACAAGGTCTTTTTTGGAATAGCCAATGTAACCAGTGAGGAAAACAGGGAAACTCTTTTTCTTTAAAAAAAATCTAACCCATGCAAAATGTGTGCGTCACCATTGGTGTTTGCAGGCATAGAACATCATCTAAAAGAACAAGACATAAAACCTTGTGTCATGATTTTAGAGTAGAAAAGATAACAACAAAGTTACTTTAAAATTCATAAATACGATCAATACTTAGAACAGTTTATAATAATGAATATAAAATTAAATTTGTCTGTGTTCATCCAAAATGAACAGTTTTGCATTTTGTGTATGTTGAGTACATACAAAATGTGCAAGGTGGTTAAATAATATTAGAAACACGTGTTTTCAAAATTTTTAAGATAGGCTCCCAGGTTTCGAAAACAAAAGTTTTAATTTCTTCTAAATTTCAGTAGGAACTATGATAGCAACTGCGTTCTTTGGTCACGTGTTAGTTTGTGATACACTTGTATACAAAAATGTAGTTTTAGTTTAGAAGAGAATAGAAGCTCGGGCTCTGAACCTTCTTTTGATACTATTTTAAAATATTTTTAAACGATTATATTATTTAGTTCTAAAGGAACTGTGAATGTATACACTTGTATATCCTTAAGGTTGTTTGTCACAAACATCTATTTTTATTTAAGCGTAAACAAGGAACATTAGCAGACGCTCGCCGGGTTGTTATTTGTGCTCTATAACAATTGAAAATCTCACAAAACCACCGAAACTCTCCCACATCTCCTTGAATAAAACTCATAGTACGTCCTTGAAAATTGATATAACACAGTACACAGATAATCATGATATAAATATGATAGATGCGTTGTACACATGCGCTGCATATTCTTGAAATTGTAATTTTATATTTATTTCTTGCTCCTGTTATTTCATTAGCACTTAATGATGATAGCAGATTGGGGACAATGGAAATTGTTATTAACAAAATTGATAGATTTTAAGAAAATTTCATTGTCAGTAAAAAACAGGTAAACGAAGATCATAAAATGTGCTTTGGACAGACTAGATTTGCTTCGCAGCAGTTCGTACAAAATGTGGAGGTTATAAAAAAAAACAAGACTTAGTGTTGAGTCCAAACTTAATACTTCGAAATCAAATGTGGAGATACATGATTGTATTGATCTGAGCAACTTATCGATCTTGAAACGTGTATAAATGTAAGGCCTAACATCGGTGGATCCAAAAGTATCCTTCAGCATTGTTTTCATTTTTTATGGGGAGGTGGAGGGGGCTAAGTAGGTAGTCAAGGGATCTGTGGAACAGAACCCCCAGTTAGCTAAGACCCTCCCCCTACTTGTCCCATCAGCCCTGCCAACAAATTCTGAACTTTTATTTTTGTTTTACCTTTCTTTTTGTACCACATTGTTTTTGTATTGTATCGTTTTTGTATCATATTGTTTTTGTACCACATTGTTTTTGTATCGTATTGTTTTTGTATCGTATTGTTTTTGTATCAAATCGTTAATTAATCTTTGAGAAATCCCTTGATGGAACAAAACGTTTTCTTACTTTCAACGAAACTGAATGAAGTTTTCTGTGTCAAACGGAAAGCATGAAGGTGGATATAAGACGAGACGTTCGTTGGCAAGATGGCAGGAAGGTAAAAGAAAGAGAATACATTCGGCATTGCGGTTTTATAAATATTATGAAATCTTATGTCTTATCAAGATAAGAGTCCAGTTGTGTATCTGACAATGAATTTCAAACACTTACCACAAATTTTCCTCCTAAAACAATCAACATTTTGTTTTATCTAAATTATGTAATGCATGTACAGTGAGTGGCCTGAAATAATGACATCAAAATATTCTTTGAAACAAGAAGCTTTGATCATAGAACACAACTGCAGCTCGTTAAGTAGAAGTAACCATCCTTGGTACATATGAACCTCTTTATGCGCAAACGAGTACAGTTGTTTGTCCTGTATGCATATATATCTTTTTCATAAGAGTGGTCCATTCAAGTATAATTGAATGTGTACTTGGATTACCCTCTGTTTTGTAAAATCAGAACAACTTACGACATTGATAAAGTGCAGACTCATCGTGGTGAAAAGTTCTGAAATAACACTATGTAGTACTTATTGGCGTCGGCTAACATTGCGGGTCAATTGGTACACGTTTCTGACACCGAATCAGGACATTTGTTATCAAAACATTCAAATGTCCTTCAGCCAGTTAAAGCGAATTCATTTTAAGAAGACATTATCTTGTAGCAACATGCAATGGGCTTGAAACATTGCCTGCACATAAACACGCAGGAATTCGATCCTACGCGTATGTTTGTATACGTGTAAAGAACTTTCTTGAATTGATTGACAATTATTTTACTCATCCGTGAATGTACATATGCAAATGAAGTAAATATTTGCGTAGGACACGGTGTGTAAACATTTATTCATAGCGTAGTATAATTTGACCTAGATCTTAGCGGTTAGCGTAGCATGCCCATATTTGGTAGTAAATAAACACCCTCGCCGCTTAGGGGGCGGGGCTTCTGTTACAAATTTGTATATAATCCAAAGACGATGTTAAAAGTAGGATTGATGTGTCGAAAAATGAAGATATTGTCTTGAAGACAGGTTGGGTTTCTGCAACACATTCGTGTACAGTTGAAGAGACCAAAGTGGAGATCCATTTTAAAAGCATTCGAATTTATAGACCAAGACGCACTTTTCAATACGCATGCTCCTCCTATGTACAGAAATAGAACACTTGAACACGCTAATTCACTGAACTCACGCCCAATTTGATTGCCCAAAACTATAAGGAGAAGCAGCAAAATGGATTACACGTATGTAAATAATTTCGTCTTAATAGAGGAATCGAACCTTAATTCTATATTGCTGCACGGAAACCTTGTGATCGTTTATTTCATCTCGCCACACAAGAAATTGTAGGAAATTATGAAATCACACGTATGCATAATTTGCCTATACCAAGAGTCTCTCTCTCTCTCTCTCTCTCTCTCTCTCTCTCTCTCTCTCTCTCTCTCTCTCTCTCTCTCATTTGAAGTTCATGGGGCGCTTTTCTTTAACTTTCATAACTCTTCTATTTTACTTTCATGTGTATGTGGAAACAAGGTATCATCCCATTAAAATTATAACGCTTATCGTATTCAAACAGCACGTCGATCTTTATTCACATGTACAAATAGACCTTGCTTTACTTTTCATGAACTCTTTTATTTGACTTACACGACTTTTTTATGTATCTTTCATGACTTATTTATTTGACTTTCACGACTTTTATGTTTGTATTTCATGATTCTTTTAATTTGACTTTCATTGACCCTTTTCTTTAGCATTCATTGACCCTTTTCTTTAGCATTAATTGACTCTTTTCTTTGGCATTCATTGACCCCTTTCTTTAGCATTCGTTGACTCTTTTTACTACTTTCATTGACCCTTTTCTTTAGCATTGACTCTTTTATTTAGCATTCATTGACCTTTTCTTTAGCATTCGTTGATACTTTTTTTTACTTTCATTGACCCTTTTATTTAGCATTCCTTGACCCTTTTCTTTAGCATTCATTGACCCTTTTCTTTAGCATTCATCGACTCTTTTTATTTGACTTTCATGATTCTGCCATTTGATTTTCATAGTTATATTTGGCATTTAAAAGGTTTGTCGATTTTTATCTCAGTCATGAACATTGTAACGAAAAACTTTGAAATGCACAATGCGCATCATGTTTATGCAATACCATGCAAATATCTACTGTATACGGTGTCATACTACAATAAAGATTCACACAATGCGCATCTTGTTTATGGCGTACCATGCAAATATCTACTGTATACGGTGTCATACTACAATAAAGATTCACACAATGCGCATCTTGTTTATGGCGTACCATGCAAATATCTACTGTATACGGTGTCATACTACAATAAAGATTCACACAATGCGCATCTTGTTTATGGCGTACCATGCAAATATCTACTGTATACGGTGTCATACTACAATAAAGATTCACACAATGCGCATCTTGTTTATGGCGTACCATGCAAATATCTACTGTATACGGTGTCATACTACAATAAAGATTCACACAATGCGCATCTTGTTTATGGCGTACCATGCAAATATCTACTGTATACGGTGTCATACTACAATAAAGATTCACACAATGCGCATCTTGTTTATGGCGTACCATGCAAATATCTACTGTATACGGTGTCATACTACAATAAAGATTCACACAATGCGCATCTTGTTTATGGCGTACCATGCAAATATCTACTGTATACGGTGTCATACTACAATAAAGATTCACACAATGCGCATCTTGTTTATGGCGTACCATGCAAATATCTACTGTATACGGTGTCATACTACAATAAAGATTCACACAATGCGCATCTTGTTTATGGCGTACCATGCAAATATCTACTGTATACGGTGTCATACTACAATAAAGATTCACACAATGCGCATCTTGTTTATGGCGTACCATGCAAATATCTACTGTATACGGTGTCATACTACAATAAAGATTCACACAATGCGCATCTTGTTTATGGCGTACCATGCAAATATCTACTGTATACGGTGTCATACTACAATAAAGATTCACACAATGCGCATCTTGTTTATGGCGTACCATGCAAATATCTACTGTATACGGTGTCATACTACAATAAAGATTCACACAATGCGCATCTTGTTTATGGCGTACCATGCAAATATCTACTGTATACGGTGTCATACTACAATAAAGATTCACACAATGCGCATCTTGTTTATGGCGTACCATGCAAATATCTACTGTATACGGTGTCATACTACAATAAAGATTCACACAATGCGCATCTTGTTTATGGCGTACCATGCAAATATCTACTGTATACGGTGTCATACTACAATAAAGATTCACACAATGCGCATCTTGTTTATGGCGTACCATGCAAATATCTACTGTATACGGTGTCATACTACAATAAAGATTCACACAATGCGCATCTTGTTTATGGCGTACCATGCAAATATCTACTGTATACGGTGTCATACTACAATAAAGATTCACACAATGCGCATCTTGTTTATGGCGTACCATGCAAATATCTACTGTATACGGTGTCATACTACAATAAAGATTCACACAATGCGCATCTTGTTTATGGCGTACCATGCAAATATCTACTGTATACGGTGTCATACTACAATAAAGATTCACACAATGCGCATCTTGTTTATGGCGTACCATGCAAATATCTACTGTATACGGTGTCATACTACAATAAAGATTCACACAATGCGCATCTTGTTTATGGCGTACCATGCAAATATCTACTGTATACGGTGTCATACTACAATAAAGATTCACACAATGCGCATCTTGTTTATGGCGTACCATGCAAATATCTACTGTATACGGTGTCATACTACAATAAAGATTCACACAATGCGCATCTTGTTTATGGCGTACCATGCAAATATCTACTGTATACGGTGTCATACTACAATAAAGATTCACACAATGCGCATCTTGTTTATGGCGTACCATGCAAATATCTACTGTATACGGTGTCATACTACAATAAAGATTCACACAATGCGCATCTTGTTTATGGCGTACCATGCAAATATCTACTGTATACGGTGTCATACTACAATAAAGATTCACACAATGCGAAACTTTGAAGCCGGTCTTCCAATGAATTTGGACCAACAGCAAAGTTGTAAATTAAAATTTTGATCTGTTATATCGGTATGTGAATCGCATTCAATAATATTTTTACTCGTCTACTTTACATGACTATTTTAAAATACAATTAATGTGTTACATTTACAAGCAGAACAAAGCACACTGTCAATTGAACAAAAATTCAAATCGTAGTGATCACTAATATAAGTTCCTTATATGGAAATGTTACCGCCTACTCCATTGTAAAGACGAGAACAAATTATGCAAAGTTGTCAGAACGGTCAGTTCCACACACTTGGATATTGTTCTCTTACAATAAAAGATAATTTGTCTAAAAGTTTCAGAGAATTTCAGACACATTATTTGTATTTAGTACGATTTAAGTGCTACGTTCAGGTCAAATTTGATTGCATCTTATGTACAGATAGCGTTAACCAATCTGCAGAAACCTTGCCAGGACAGTCTTTATGAATGAAACAAGTTCTGAGTCACTACTATTTTTAGTTCACGATAACTAACCAGCCATGGTTCATGGATATAATTTTGTGTACGTTGTATTTAATCACAACAATAATAATAGTTGCATATCTTGGTGTGCCGCTTGAAGATAAATGCAGACATGCATTGATTGAAGAAGGGGAAAAAAAAGAATTTATTATAGTCTGCATTTGCCACCATTTCTTTCCGTCAGTAACAGTTCTTAAGAACATGAAAAAAAAAGTCGAGATCATATCGACGATTAAGGGTGTATGATTCATTTCTATTGTAAAGTCCGTGTCTTAATTTCCAATGGATATTTTTAGTTTTTTTCAAAATAAAATAACCAAGTGTGCTATTATCAATCGTTAAAATTTTACTTAATCGTCTTTCACATGCTTATGTAGTAATACGTTTAGTTAAACACCGTTTACACCCTTAGCTTGCAATTTTTTTTGTTCATTACCGTCTACAACCTTGTCGAGTAACATTTTAGTTAATCGCCGCCTACAACTTTGTCCTGTAAAATTTTAGTTATTTACCAATTCTGCTGCGGGTGTTCAAAGTTTACAAGTGGATTTCAGTCTCAATAAAAATGATGCATTTAATGATTATATTCAATGACGATCTTGTCAATTGTTTCTGTCTTCTTTTTACTTCGTCATTTTTATCTCCAATATTTGCAAAAGCCATTTACCAAATGCGTCGCCATTTTTTAGTGAAATGATGTGAACTTCATACTGAACAGAAAAACATATCACATTTTATGACATTATGGTTTCTAAAAAAAGTTATACCAATTCTCGACTATGACTGGTAGAAGAAGAAGAAGAAGAAGAAGAAGAAGAAGAAGAAGAAGAAGAAGAAGAATGAAAGGATGATAATAATAGTGATGATAATGATGAGTGTGGTGGTGATAATTAACAATATCCTTTTTTACTAAGGGCGATCTATAAATTATAAAAGCTAATCTTTTATAAATCACAATAAGTACTTACATACAAGTGTTGGAAACATAATGAAAAAATGTAATTCAAACAATGTCCCTGAAATTCAATGTATACATATCATAATAATTAGTTAATTAATAATTAATCGGAGAACTGTATTAAGTATACTTAAGTTGAATCTGGAAATCATTCAAGCTGGTTGATACTGGAACAAACAATAAAAACATATAAATAACTTTGTAATTGTCAATTTTATTTCATCTTTCATAAAAGAAAAAATTAAATATAAAGATTTCGCATATATGGGCCCTTTAGGCTGCTATCATCGCGTAATTGATAGACCTAGTGTTCCCTGGGAGCCAAGGTTAAACGAGAGGGGTCAAATGCAAAAACATTTTCTTGACATACAAATGCTGAAGGGCTTGATGGCGTAGGTGGGTGGTCATGGGTTTTCGGACACTTTCATGCTAGCGAAAGGCGTTGCACGGACGAACGTACATTAAATTACTTGTCACTTAAAATATGAAAATCGTGTTATTCTTGCGCACGTTTATTGGGTATTATGCACACATTGAGTAAATAGACGCATGCACATTTGCTCTGTTGCCCTATCTAAGAAAGTCAGGATTTTTTGAAATTTTGGAACAACACCACTACAACCATTACCACCAATACTTGACCTGACCGGCCCTGTGCTGGATATGCTGTGTACAAAAATAAGCCTTAGTATATGTGGTACGATTGTCAACTTTTCAAAAGTTCTGCTGCAGTTGGTTCAGATTTGCTGACGACGGTCTTTTCTTTAACACTACTATTTTGCTATATTTTCTGCCTAGTTGTAATAATTCGTGCAAATGAATGGATATATGCGCCATAAAGTGCACATGTGCTATGGATATTGTATATTTCACATTGGCAAGGAAATACACAAAAAAAGTCAACCACTTTGTGTTGGGTATCTCCCTTCATATTCCCTCAAATGAGTCATCACTGAATCCACAAAGGTAGACAAATTGACTGTTCGGACAGATAGGCCATTAAATATGAATCACAACTGAACAGAAACAGGTGTGTTGAGTTGTGCTTCTTTTACCTGTAATCAATGTACTTATAATGGAAGGAGCATTATATCACAGAGCCAAAACTATTTTTAAGTAGAAATTTATAGCGACAAAAAGGGCAGTTCAGATGTATGCTGGTCCTAAAATTCATTCGCAAGCAACAGAGTTATTTCGTTCTGAAAACAGCTGGTATACAAATATTTGTCGCAAAGGATCTGTCAAAATCAATGACTATTTGAAGTAAGTGTGAGAAGAAATAACGAAATTGTCTTCGAAAATTCTTTATTAGCGGAACATTTTTCTTTTAGAATGGATACAATCCATGTTGTAACCTCATGGCAGATTTGGCTGCATGTATTTCCTAAACATACAAGAAACGTTTTGTACGTTCACTCTCAAAATCTTACGTACCATTAGAGCGAGAAAAATAAAACAATTTCTTTTCTCATTTCAGTCAATTCAGGAAAGAAGATTCAGCAATGCAACACCCAGACAGGCAAGACTCACCAGAATATTTCCAACGTTTTAGGAGCTGTGCTCACGATAAATCAAGTTATTTGCCAAGGCCTATAATTCATGTGGAGGATTTCGATTCCGATCAAATTGTGCCAAATTCTTCTCTAGATGTGGGACTTTCGTCGAACTTATGTGAAAGCCTCGAGGAACTCTGTGTGTACAGTTCTAGTCCAGCCAAAATGGAATCAATACCAGAAGTCCAGAATTCAGCAGCAAAAAATCCACCAAGTTACGAAGAGCACATGCGCAACAGAGGAAGCCCTGGATCCTTGCCAACCTCCGCGTGTTCTTCACCTAACCTATCAACCGGTTACCAGGAAACGAGATGTGCATCAGCTAGCAACCAAACGGAACAGGATAGCTCAACACTCCTCAATGATATTATGGAGTGTATTACCGAGAATAATGCAAAGGTGTCCAGATTTGGTAAGCAACCAGCATCTTACACGAATATAGGACAGACACTAGCGCTTAATTTTCAAGAATTAAAATAAATCAAAATGAATTCTATGCATTTCATGAAAAGTCTCGTAAAGATTAAAAATGAACATCTGACATATTTTCCATAAACTTTTAACATTGTATTATTTTAAATAAAGCTATTTTATAACATTTAAGTTTCATAAGATGCGTGCTTTATGCTGTAGGTAAATCATCGTTACCCACATCGAACGAAGGTGCTATATACGAACCAGGAAGGAAAACAGATGTACTTAGTAAGTATTCGTGCCATATGGATTTATATATAACCCGTAGGGGCGGAACTAATTTATCAAATGAGTTATTGTCTGGCCTGCTTATGTATTGACTAGACATGGGTGTGATTCGTTATCCGGCTCCGGTCTCGATTTAGGTTACGTTTTTTAATATTGTATGTATGATTCTTATATGTCCAAAAGTCCAGGAAAGTATAGCAATGGTACTTAGACTGTATCATCAAGAAGCTGTGCCAATTGAAAATCGTAGCTAAGTTTTTGAATATAGCTTATATATGGATAAATAGATAAATGTCCCAAACGGTGGAAAGGGGAAGGGCAGGGAAAGGGGGTTGGGGGATAAGGTGTAATAAATATAAATCCAATTTCAGCAGTACAATCAGAAATTCTGCCTTAAATGTTAAAACATATTTTCGTACCGTTTTATCTACTTATAAGGTCAAATGATTTTAAAGTGCAAACATCATTTTTATCAGGCATGGGTGCAGGCAAGGATTGCAATTCAATAGAATGTGTTCTCCTTTAGTTATCGCTTTGTTGCTTCATTATATCATTGGCAGCACACATACACACAAAACACACAGTATGAAGTCATTCGAAATTTGCTAAAGGCATGTGGGTGTTTGTTTTTAACGTCATTTGAATTGCGTGGCTTTTTATTTTAAATATGTGTAACAGTATGTATATTTTAAGAAAAAAAAACAAAACAAAAAGTTAAATGCATGCTATACACAATTTTATGTTTAATCCATTAATCCCTTTAAGTTGATTAATAATTATGTTGATCCTGTTTATTAATTTTAAAGTCACAGATAAAGGACATGTAAGTTTATAATTATGAAAAACCATCATATGTTACATGAAACATGCTTATTAATGTGCGAGTGTAGTCATTGAAAAGAAGCGCAAATATAAATTAATTTGTTTCTTTTTTACAGCGGACTTTCTGGAAAACCCCTCTATCAGAAATGAAAATCATCTTCGCCGACTTGCTTCCGTGTTAGCAAGTAAGTATCTTACCTGTATCATTAAACAAGCTACTGTGGAGTTTTAAATAAGGAATATTTCCTAGTTGTATGAAAAGTACGTTTGAGTGTATATTATTTATTTATTTATTTATTTATCATTCTTGAATTCAAAAGAAATTACAAACATGGGTTTATAACGAAAAATACTACCCCCCCCCCCCAACACATTAAATTTAAGCGCAAACAGTGTTTCTTTATCGATTTCTTTGGATCACACAAAATACATTAGAAACACAGAGGGTGTCATATGGTATTTTTGCCTGAACAAACCAAATTTCCGACTTAGTTTTAATCTTACCCCCTCTGACAGATTAACACACTTTTAAACACAACTGATAATTGTATCTTAAGGGTTTTGTGGTTAAGTTTCTTCAAAAGTGTCTTACTGTTGATTTTACTGATTTTGAGATGAAAGTGAAAACGATTTCCCAACCCGTTATTGTTAAGGTCAGGTCTTTATTCTGAAATTTTGTTGATTTTGAATTCTTCATTAGACTGAGCTTGTTCTGTATTGCTGTTAGGCTATTCTTAGAACGTTCTTGCAGACAGAATACAATTATTAAGCTCCTTCTTCCATATTGCTCTTTAGGTAACTTTTCATATTTTAAAACTGATTCTTGTGAATAAATTTTGTTTCATTGATGTGAAAGCATTGTTGTTCTTCTCATTGATTAGACCTTAAAACAAGTGATTTACATTGTTACCTTTAAAATTAATTTAACGTCGACCAGTGTTCCAATGTTATACGTTACTATGATTGTACCTACTAAATTTCTTTTTGCCAATTGGAACATTCTCGGCATTTTTCATCGCATGATAGAAAGATCAGATAGTCATTCGACTCGCTTCAGAAAGATATGAAGATATTCCGAATGACCTCGGTCTAAAATTCGTAAACATAGTCAAGTCACACATGGAAACATAGTTTCACGCAACCAATCAGAGACGTAATGGATACACTGGGTTTGCCCGATTGGCTGGATGCAGATGATCTATTAATAGTTTTTAACAAGTTGGCTGTGATTGTCGTATTGAGAGAGAGAGAGAGAGAGAGAGAGAGAGAGAGAGAGAGAGAGAGAGAGAGAGAGAGAGAGAGAGATTCTTTGATTCCTTCAATTTCTGAAGATTTTATGACAAAAAAGAAATGCATTTATATACATAGAATCACAAAAAATAGCGGATTCGTTACTAATTGAATTATTTCCAATAGCAAACGAATAAATAAATTAAAATCATTACTAAACTAGATAGATATAGATATATGACAGAATATTTGAAAATGTATCCTCACAACAAAAATAGTTAGCTTCCTAATAGCTTTGCAATCCAGTACAATTATTTCTTTCCTTATAATCACGAGTAAGTTCTCTATTGAATCGAATATATAATATCCTTTATCTTAATGAAATACTTGGTAGATAGTCTGATCATATTTATCCATGCATTAAATTCTAAACGTTCTGATATATCATTTAAACCACCAAGTAGTATAATCAGTATAACATCATCGATCTGATCACAGAAATCACGGCAAAGAGAGAGAGAGAGAGAGAGAGAGAGAGAGAGAGAGAGAGAGAGAGAGAGAGAGAGAGAGAGAGAGAGAGAGAGAGAGAGAGAGAGAGAGAGAGATGTGTGTATGCTGTTAAACATTCTACTTTTATGCACGTCAGTTGACGCTCTGTATCAGAATAGGATAACTATAGCCAATTGTCACAACACAAACCGAGGCAGCAAGCTCCGGTTTCTCCTTCAATATAAAGCCTTTTCGACATGGATGTCAAGCTCTGATATTCAAGCCGTCTGTCCATGAAGCCATGATGTGTGTACATAATTATATGTAATTGGACAGTTAGATAGGCAGGCGCATAAAGTAAAAAAGTTTATTTATTTATATGAAGCAAATAATTTGTCACGTCATGTTTACTGTTTTCTTTTTAGGTGGTGGTCAGGTGCAACTATGGCAATTCTTGTTAGAACTACTTACTGACAAAGCAAACTCATCCTGTATACGATGGGAAGGTCCAAACGGAGAATTTCGAATGACGGACCCAGAAGAGGTCGCTAAAAGATGGGGTGTCAGGAAAAACAAGCCAAACATGAATTATGATAAACTGAGTCGTGCATTAAGATATTATTATGACAAGATGATTTTAACAAAAGTCACTGGTAAGCGATATACCTATCGCTTTGATTTTCGCGTCATCATCCAATCAAATCGCTCCCTCTCTGGAACTACGGGAGGTTCCTGTTTGCCTCAAGAAAGCGGGTTTTATACAGCCGGATCATCATCATCATCGTCTTGTCCTCAACTTCCATGCGGATCACATGATGATCTCAACGAGCAGAGCTTCTGCCGCGAGGAATATAATCAGACATTTCGATCTTCCGAATACTGTGATGGACTGCAGGTCGAATCGTTACATTACCCAAGTTTCCACGATTGGGATACCCAAGGATGTACCACTGCGCCTCACTACAGACAGTCCCAACTCCAACATGCGCATTCCTTCCCTCCATTTTCATACAACGATAATTACTCAAATTATTATCCCCATCCGTATATGTAACTAGATCCACATTTATAAGTTTTCATATTTTAGAAATATATGAAGAATTCCATCTCCATGTTTTTGTCTCAGCTAAATAGCAGACTGGTTTTGTACGTTAATAACCCGAGGTAAATTATTAAGGTATAAGTCGATCAAAGTGATTTTACTGTCTGACCTTTCAGTAAGATATTTACATTTGGGTCCAGTACATTCGAGAAACAGGGAGAGTTCTGCGTATGGACTGAGCATTCTTTCAGTGCATATTCTGTTCTAAGATTTAACCGCAAGGTGCAGCTTAGTCTACTCGTTGATTTTTTAAAAAAAATATTTGACATTTCGAACAATTGTACATAAGTAAGGATTGATAAAGAAACATATTAATGTTGTTCTTTAGTTTACAATATCTGACTATAATGTAGCAAGTTGAATAGGATTCCAAACTTTTCCACATGATGTTAGTGATTTTTGGCATGTTCTTGGAAATTCGCAAGAGCGTACTAACAGGGTGTGGATGGAGCGGTTACCCCAGGCGCCATATATCTTGGGGCACCAAAACAACGGATGCATCGGGGCGTCAAATTTATTTGGGTCATCGTCGTCGCTCCGGGATGAATTCAACCTTAGTATGCCACTGGATGTACGCTCTACCTCCTATGTCGTTGATAGCCAATCGTGTGCTGAAACACAGAGTTTCACCTCCAAAATAGATACATGAAATATGTTTGTACTGTTAGCTCAATAGTTTGGTTGCCAAGGGTTATTAAATTTCATAAATGACATCAGCAATATTTTCAAACGATAATTGTAAAAAAAAGCTTCCTGCGTCCAAGACAGTAGTTTTGCTTTCTAAAATATACGACTGGTATTTACATTAACCCGCTATATTTACTGATTTTAAATGTTAACATCTTAAATTTTTATTTACTCCATTTCACTCTCTTCTTTTCTCCAATTTCATCTATTTCTTTGCCAACATATATGTCCATTTGCAAGAACATTGGATTTCCAGAAACGTACTATGCATTACAATCAATGCTGACCTAAGTGCTCAAATGCTATTGTCATATATCATTCATTAAGGATTTCTCATTGGTCGGATCATATTTTTGTAAGTAGAATATGCTGCATTTTTTCCCCACAAATCTAGATAGCATTTGCAAGAACATTGGATTTCCAGAAACTTACAATGCCCTACAATCAAATGCTGACCAAAGTGCTCAAATGCTAATTTCATATGATCTCATTAAGAAAGGATTTCTCAATGGTTGGAACATATGTTAAAGTAGAATATACTGCATTTATTTATTCCACAAATCAGGATAACTTGTCAAAACATGTCAAGAACTTTACAAATGAGATTTCAGATGTTCGATTGTCATACGCAAACTGTGTTTAAGGTATTTTTAAGACAATATTCAAAATATATTGACATGTTTTTATTTATATACTGAATCTGGCTGGGACTTGTCATTATCGATCTGACTCGTTCCGGACTTGTCCTGATCGAATTAAGATGGATCGGGCCTATGTCATGATTGATCTGAGACGGACTGGGACTTGTCAGGATCTTCACTCTGAACAACACATAAAAACATTTTATGAACAAAATTTATATCAAGTGAAACTTGTTCGACAACGCGGATTTTCGTAAAAATAACGAAGAAATCAGAAATTTAATATAATAATTTTTCGTTTTCATTAGCATTTCAGAAGTCTATTTGAATTATTTCCAGCCAGATCAGATGCTTTGGCTTTGGTTTGAAATATGTGATCTGCAAAAGAAAAAGAGTTACATTTTAGGCATGCGGGATCAACGTATTATTATTAGGAAGAAATATAAGTATTATTAGTCCCTCAATCAACCAATTATAGTATTATAGTAATGATTAGACTTTGAAATCATAGCGGAATAATTACTTTTACTGAAACTGAATGACATTTGCTACTGTTTTTATTCCCTAAAACATTTATTGTTGTGGTTGCATTCCATTCCATTGTTTTACACAAGTTTTACAAAAACATTATATTGTATATCGTTATTTCTGTATATAGTATCTATCCCGTTATATAGCAAATATTTATTTTTCTATAAAAATATGAGAAAAACATTGTGCGTGTCGGTGTGAATGATATTTGTGCATATACTGAATCAACTTTGCAACACGTTCATCGTCTGCAATATTTCAAGCTAATTGAAAATAATGATACCATACACCTATTATTGCTTTAATGAACTCAAAAAGTAGTTTTTTTAAATTAGTTGATACACTGAGGTATACTTTGCTGGCAACAAGTTAGTAAAAACACGTATATTACAAAGGAATTTAATACTTTTAAGTTTGCGTAAAATATCACAAGGGTTACCTGTTTCTGACAGGTAGTATGATTTGAATTTGTTGTGATGCGTTAATTTCTTTAAATCTGAAAACAAAGAGAGTGGTTGACATCATTTGATAAAATCATTCGGTACGATTTGAATACCAAGTAACTTTGCAGCATTCAAGGGAAATTATTACTTACAATTACTTACAATATTTCTGTATTTTAATTCAAAGCTTAATAATCTAGTTTTCGTTGGAAACCATGTGCACACAATGGTAACTAATACGTTATTTTTTAATAAGTGAATTTATATTTGATTTTTTTTAATTACTGCCATAATAAACATGTGATATAAAAGCATTGATTCCAAAGGTGCTACAAATGTACAAAGTCAATTATTTTGCATTTTCGAACTATTTTTTTTTGCATGTAAAAGAAAAATCTAAATAAAATATGTGACTATAATTTGTCTTGACTTATAAAAGTTCCTTTCTTTTCCTCAACCTTCTCTCTCCCTGATGCAGTGTATGTATGTATGTATGTATGTATGTATGTATGTATGTATGTATGTATGTATGTATGTATGTATGTATGTGTGTGTGTGTGTGTGTGTGCGTGTGCGTGCGTGCGTGCGTGCGTGTGTGTCAGTGTATGTATCTACCTGTGTATCTATGTACTTACGGTAAATAATTATGTACAAATTTATATATCTTTTAATGCATGTATATATTTTTGAAAATTCTTTCTCTTCTACAACCCTCTCTCTCTCTCCCTGTATGTATGTATGTATGTATGTATGTATGTATGTATGTATGTATGTATGTATGTATGTATGTATGTATGTATGTATGTATGTATGTGGGGGGGGGGGTGCGCGCGCGCGCGTGTGTGTGTGTGTGTGTGTGTGTGTGTGTGCACTTGCATACCACAAGCAGCTTAATTTAACTTGAACAAGCGTGTAATCTGGATAAACGGAATTCCCAATTGGTGATATCGTCACTGGTTCACAACCTTAGTTTTTCAAATACCTCATTTAGACATTGATTTGTCCTCTCGAAAAATGAAGAAGAAAAAAACTGGCGATATAGGGTCATAAACCACTCTCCTACAAAGATAACACCTGTAAGCTTGTGAACGCAGATTTACGCATGTATTAACATTGTGCATGGTAACAAAGCTAGGAATATACACATGATTAATTGTCAGTCTAGATTGTTGTGATTTATTTTCTTTCCAATGTTTATTTTGATCATTTATCTGTCCATCTTACACTCCTCTTCCAACACTCGCATTCACATTATTCCCGCTGTTAAATCAAAGCGATTAGGACCCAGCTAAGTGGAACAAATTGCCAATAGATTTTAGACACAAGGACAACGTGATCTTATTCAAGAGTACTCTTGAAACTCACATACTTCGGCTAAAATAACTGACTTTAAGACTTAATAATGGTCACTTCCTTAATAGCTGTAAACATTTTTTTTTAAATTTCGTGGTGTTTGTTTTTGTCATTTTGTCAATATATATTGTTTTATGTGTTATCTAATATTTTAAAGAACTTAGAGCTTCTGATGAATAGGCTTTGCACTAAATCCACATTATTATTATTATTATTATTATTATTATTATTATCATCAGTATCATTATCATTATTATTATTATTATTATTATCTTTTAATTATTATTATTATTATTATTATTATTATTTTTTATTGTTATTATCATCATCATCAGTATCATTATCATTATTATTATTATTATTATTATTATTATTATTATCTTACATTTACATAACTGTCCAGTGGAATTCGTTCATCCTTATGGGAAGTAGACCTGTTTCATAGCTTAGAAACTGTTCGTATCCCAGCTCTTAAAATATTCATAGGTTTCTGCATTTGTATTGGATTTATATGGGAAATTATGAACGAGTGTTTTGGATGAATTGTGAGTGCAATATATCCAGTAAACAAAATTAGTTCATATTTTTCCATACAAATGCAGTAACCTTTTTATTATTCGCTCATTTTCTTATTATACAAAAGGTTTAATTAAATAAACAATACTACACTACAAAAAAGTAACTGAATTTATGATATATTCCAAACTAAATACTCAAGCGCACATTCATTAGTACACAACAACAACAACATCATTAATGCGCACATAACTCCACCCAGATAAATTTGAACTTATTCGAGCGGTAGAGATCACTTTTGAAAGAAAACGTCGTTTTGGTTTACTTAAAATTGAAATTTAAAGTCATATTGTGTATGAATGCACATTGCAACAATTTTTCCATTTAGTCCGGAATGGTATTTTTGTCACTTCTAAGAAATTTCGTGATAATGATTGGATTTATCTGTATCATGAAGTACCTCTGATTTCAGCAGCAAGGGAGCAGAGTGATGACGTCTGCAAATGTTTATGTTCTGTCATTGAATGTTTGGAATCATAACCTACACCTGGCTACCGTCTATCTCTAGCCTAGATACGAAGCAGTGTATCAACAAGTAAACGCAGTCCACGAAATATCTGATTTAGTTCATTCAGAAACAAACTTGGAAAACTTTGAAATATGCACCAAAAGTATTTGCAGTACCTCATTGGTTCAGACGTTGGCCGCGTGAATAGAAAGTTGTAGATTCGAGACCCACTATTTGATCAGCTTAAAGAGATTACCAAATTTCTAAAAAAAAAATTTAAGGCTTTGGATTTAATTTTCGCTAAATAAGTTAGTTTAGTCTCTTTCCGAGACTAAAAAAGTTGTGGATTATTGAAACTAATGATAAAATTACCCCCAAAAAATGCATTCAAAATAGTCTGGTTAATGACACATGGTATGATGAAGTAGCTTAAAATATTGTACAACACTCGTGAGAATACATAACCAATAAATATACCATGCAAGAAAAGTGGTATATTTAATAATTATAAGCACGTCCGAGGTATGTTTTGAAAAACAAATGTTTCAAGTTGTTTCTATTCTATTTTTTTTCCTTCATCCATATCTGATTACTATTCATAGAACAATGCTTTCTGTATAAAATAAAAATGGTTTACATTCTTTTTAAAAGATTTGTAGAAAAGTGTAGAAAGCTTTTGACAGCTTTTAGTAATGACGTCTCTAATTTATGGTGATTTAGCATCATGAGTACAAATTTTAAATCCCTAAGATGTCAATTCTTTCAGTAGAATTTGCTAAATGTAAGCTTAACAGTTTTGAAAATAAGCCATTAAAAATTGTATGTACTATTACTAGCTGTAAATGTATTTGATCTATGATTAGCATCATTTTTATTAACACATTTGAAAGATCTTCACGCTACGATGAAGTCTTTAAAATTTGGTGAAAAACTGTTCGGCAAGAAGTCGCTTTTACTTTTTCAAAGCATTGTAACAATGATCATAGTTGATGGCAGCTTGGACTTATTTGAATAAGTGTATACGCTGGCCATGTCTTGATACGTTGTGACAAATTTGGTCAAATTTTGTTCAGCAGATTTTGGGAAGAGGTTATTAAAAGGTTTTTAAATATTTAGCAAAGGCAGCCATATTTGAGGGTGGATCGAATTTGTTTGAGGCCGTTTATAGACCTTCATACGGTGAGGCATTCGTCATATTTTGCCCATTTTTGTTCAAGTAGGTTTCAAGAAGAAGTTGAAACAGCCTTTATAAATGAAGAAATAAAAACTAAAAAAGCCAATATCTGAAAGAAAAATATGGAGGTTTATGTCTAAACTTAGGTTTAAATCTTCCATACCTGGAAACACCATATTCGTTGTCTTTATATTGTTAGATTTGAATGTCCTTCTATGTTGGTGAGGATATTTTTTCCTTGATTCACACGAGCGATTTCCTTTGTTTGAACTGATATTCACAAGACGTTTATATCATGACCAAAACGTATTTTATATACGAATGGCAGTCGTTATTGGTGAGAGTACTTTCTAAAATATGTGTTGCTTATAGATTCAATACAGTGCGCTATATAACATATCGGGCATGGAAATTTGTTACCTTGACAACTATGCCTTGAATGAGTAACTTGGATACTATATTAGGCTAATAATTAATTGAATAGACTAAGCACATGAAACTTGCACGCTGGACAAGACATACTTCTTTGTGGATTACTAAGTAAAATATAACTGAGCTTCTGAGTGATATCAGTAACAACGCTAAAACACATGGTACATCCACTTTACATACGAACGGAAGAGACTGCATAGAAGGGATATAGTTAGTTAGTTAGTTTTGCCCGTCACCCCTGCCAGGGTATAGGCCGCCCACAAAAGATCGCCAGAGGCTTCTGTCCTGTGCCATCCCCTCAAGCTGACTCCAGGTGTAAAACCCATCTTAGTGATGTCTGCCTCAAGGTCGCGTCGCCAGGTGTTTCTTGGTCGTCCCCTTCTTCTCTTGCCTTGAGGGTTCCACCTCAATGCCTGTCTGGTAATGTTGGTTCGCGGCTTACGTAGGGTGTGTCCTATCCAACCCCACCTTATCTTCTTTATCTCATCCTCCATTGGAAGCTGGGAGGTTCTCTGCCACAAGTTGTTGTTGCTGATGGTGTCTGGCCAGCGGATCTGGAGAATTCTTCTTAGGCAGCTGTTGATGAAAGTCTGAACTCTCTTTACTGTTGACTTGGTGGTTCTCCAAGTCTCTGCCCCATACAGTAGGACTGACTTCACGTTGGAGTTGAACAGTCTGATTTTGGTAGTCAAGGAAATTTGTTTGGAGCTCCAGATGTTCTTGAGCTGAATGAAAGCTGCTCTCGCCTTTCCGATCCTTGCCTTGACATCTGCGTCTGTGCCACCCTGCTGGTTGAAAATGCTGCCTAGATACGTGAAGGACTCCACCTCTTCCAGGGGACTTCCCTGCAGTGTGACTGGGTTGTTACTGGTATAGTTATAGTTGATCTTGAGGATCTTGGTCTTGTCTTTATGGATGCTGAGGCCCACCTGTGCAGATGTGGCTGCCAGTATGTCGGTCTTGTACTGCATTTGCTGCTGACTGTGGGACACGAACGCTAGGTCATCAGCAAAGTCCAGGTCCTCAAGTTGACTCCACAATGTCCACTGGATACCATTTCTCCGCCCATTGGTGGTCGTCGTCATAATCCAATCAATGACAAAAAGGAAGAGAAATGGTGACAGCAAGCAGCCTTGCCTGACGCCAGTCCGCACTAGGAAGGTGTCTGTGTGCTGTCCTGCATGAACAACTCTACATGACATTCCGTTGTAGGTGTTTTTGATCAGGTTCACCAGCTTGGTTGGAATGCCATAGTGGCGAAGAAGTTTCCAGACTGTCTCTCGGTCTACGCTGTCAAATGCCTTCTCATAATCGACAAAGTTGATGTAGAACGAAGAATTCCACTCCAATGGCTGCTCGACTATGATGCGAAGAGTTGCTATTTGTCCGTACACGATCTGTTTTGCCGGAATCCTGCTTGCTCATCTCGTAACTGGGGGTCGACGGCCTCCTTCATCCTCCCCAAGAGGACCCGGTTGAAGACTTTTCCTGGTACTGACAAGAGTGTGATTCCTCTGTAGTTGGAGCAGTTGCTGAGGTCGCCTTTCTTTGGGATCTTGATGAGGTGTCCCTCCTTCCAGTCAGTTGGTATTTCTTCTTCCTCCCATGTCTTCACAAAAAGAGGGTATAGCATTTCCACTGAAGTCTCTATGTCTGCTCTGAGGGCTTCTGCTGGTATGTCATCAGGCCCAGCAGCTTTGCCGTTCTTCAGCTGGGTGATGGCTTTCCTGATCTCGTCTCTGGTGGGATTGTCAAAATTTATAGGGAGATCTGCGTTGGCTGGTTGGATTTCTGGGGGATTTGGTGGTGCTGGCCTGTTCAACAGTTTTTTAAAATGTTCTGCCCATCCATTCATTTAGTGTTCTGTACTTGGTATGGTCTTTCCTTGCTTGTCCTTTACTGGTCTCTCTGTATTACTGTACTTGCCGGAAAGCTTCTTGGTGATGTCGTACAGCTTCTTCATGTTTCCACTTCCAGCCGCTTCTTCTGCCTCTGCTGCCAGTCCTTCAAG